>VYZW01051237.1:8368-82637 GCA_013401315.1 Balaeniceps rex
GTTGGACTAGATGATCTTAGAGGTCTTTTCCAACCTTAATGATTCTATGATTCTATGAAATAGCAGTGATGGAAATGGACCATGTCTAACAGTTATAACCACAGAAAATTATTTTTATGTATCCATGCATGCCTGCCAGCTCTGCAATGGACATTTCTTAGATATACATATTAGAAACACAGCATACAGTTCCCCTCCAGCAACACAGTGAAATAAACACAGATCAGACTTTAGACCTGCTTAGTTTGGAAATTAGGAAGTTGATTCTGTGATGGACAAAGCACTTCCATTTACAATCTTTTTCCCTTCTTGAAAATGTGGCAGTGAGCACCGCAGAGCACACAGAGCATGCGTGTTGTCAGCATGGCAGCACTGGGATAGACAAACAAAACCCGAATATACTACCTCATTTGCCCTGGTTCTGCTGGTGTGTGCACTCAGAGCTCTCCAAGAAGCAAGGCTTTCTGCTGCATTGACAAATATCAGCTTTGCTAAAGTTCTCATGGTGTGGAGAGAGTACCAGTTAAAGCTTTGGGGATAGATTTCTCTCTTCTTTTTTGAGGGGAGCTTGGGGACGTAATAAATTGAACAGTCTTAAAAATGAAAATAAAATGTTACAAACATTCTCCGTGACATGTCAGTGGAAAGTTGCTCAGCTGGTTTTACTCTGCAAAAATTATTCTGATTTTCCTGAAAGAAGGAAGGAAGTGTTTTCCTCTTATGGAGAGCTGTGACTGTTTTATAGCATACCTCCAAAAGCCATTCTACTCTATGTAAATGCAGCCCAGGTCACCTCCTACACATGATGGGAGAACAGACAAGTATTCATTCTTCTTACGCTTGCTTAAAAGAGAGGAAATGGTCAATTTTGTCAAGGGTTTTTTTTGGTTAAATGTGTATCAGATCAAAAAATAGACCCAGACCTTACTTTAAATGGATTTGTGTCTCAGCTTCTAACTTCCAGCAGTGATGTTAATGGCAAGGCAGATTAGAAAATTGAAAAAGCAGTAGGTGAACAGGAGTTCATACAAAAAAAGGATGGGAAAATATCCAAGCAAGCGGCATCAGCAAGAGAGTTTATAATTGAATTAAACGATGAAAAGAGTAATGGGTCAAGTGATGAAAACAACAATACAGCCTTTCAAGGCAATAAGGATTAGAGAAGCCATCTTCCAACTCACAGAAAATCAGTCCTTCATTCTGCTAACACAAGAGCAATTGTAAATTTTGTTGATTAAGTTTGCATGCAACGAGATATTAGATTTGCTCTAAGATCTGCAATGCATAGTTTAGCAACTATGCCACAAATGCACAGTGAATATTCTGACTAATTTTATGCCCACAGGATGTTTACGGAGCACAAGTGTGAGTTGAGGTCATCATATAAAAAGCACACCACGGAAATGTTAAGATTGTCCAAAAGTCTTTTCATTTTTGTTGACCTTTGTACGACATTATGATACAGGCTGTCAAATGTAGCACACAGGCCAATAATTGCTGTATAGACACCACAGAAGCAAAGCCGTCCCCGATTTCTAACAGCATCTCTGACTGAGCTCATCCTGTAGCCCTCCTTCCCTACCTCCTACCTTGTTTTCCTTTCATTCCCCATGGGCAGAAGTGTCCAGTTCCTGATTCTCCCATACAGAATTTTAGGCATACATTTTCTTTGGGTATTTAACATATTTTTCCTTTTTCTAAGTTGCCTTACCCTTGTTGTCTGGTTTGGTTTGTACAGCCAAATTTCTTCACATCATGACAGCCTGGACTTGTAAGTATACTGAGGAGAAAGTATACAAGGAGAAAGTATACAAGAAGAAAGTATGTAGGCTTTTAGTATGCATACAACAGCATTGCATTTTCTGAGGTTTTAAACTGGCTTTAGTTGTGATAGTCTTCTTCTGATGTCTTTTCTTATCAGAAAGCTTCCAGAGGTCCAGAGATATGTTGGAGTTTTATGATATAATATTGCTCATAGTAATCTTTCTATTACTGCAATTTACGGTTAAAAGAATTGCAGAGAAGTTTAGATCATAAACCTTTGGCCACTTAAATTGTCTGTTAACAAGGTAGAATTGACTGTCCAGATCATTGAGCTATTTGCATTGTTTCCTGTTTCATTTTTCATCTCCTTGGCCCTACTTGTTTTTTTCAGGAGTTCAAAGTCACCCATAAAACATAAGCAATTGCCAGCAGTTTATATGTGAGGTAATAATACCATAGAATGATGATTTTGAGCTTGGAAAATGCTCTAATTTTGGAAGAAAACAGCAGGATAGATCTAATTAGGCTGCACCAAAAGAGGAAAGTGATACAGAGATACTAAGAGAAAATGTCTTTTCCTAGACCATACTGACATGAAATCTGGGATTGAATTAAGGAAACCAATATGCCATTGAATGAAGCAAATGAACCTCCAACAGCAAGTGAACTGATTTAATTCGTAACAGCTATGGGAGCTGTTACTTTTTGCCTTATATGTCCACGTGGTGATCCTGGACCAAAAGCTTTCTTAAACAGGTTTTTAGTGTTATTGCAGAGATATAATAAAGGATCTATCTGTGCAATGATGTCTCTTAAAACTGCAGCTCTATAAGCATTGTGGCTATCTGTGACAGCCCTTGATTAGTGATTACTTCACTGATGATCACAAGACTCAGAACAATAGCTGTCTAACCATCTGATCAAACCATATTAATTAGTTCTACAGCTAAAATATAATAATAACATATCATCAGCAGTGGTTCAATTTATATTACTATTTTGTTACGTTTTAGCTGTAGAGCTAGTCAATATATTTTGATCGTGTAATGCAAGATGCTGCATTGTGTTCTTTGAGTGTTATATTAAGTTGAATTGTTAAAATCCTTCACATTTTTTCCTATATCTGGACTGCAGTGGTTGATACAGAAAGCTGCTAAGACAGAAGAACAAGACATTCCTATGTGAAAAAATATGAACAACAAGTAGCACAGGACTGTGTTTGATGCATGAAAGAGCTACAAATACTGAACAGATAAAGTGAGGCTTATTATCTCTTAGTTTGTGCTTCGGGAGTTTGAATATGCTAAGAGACTAAAGAGTTCAAGTGCTGTAGCAGGAGTAATCTGGAGAGCAAGAAACTGCCTAAGTGCCAGGACTGTCAGGCTGTCACATTCCTACCTGGCCTGGCTCTCAGACAGAAGGGTGGCCGGAGGTCTGCAAGTGTCTCGAACGCTGTGCACACCACCAACAAACTCAGAAAATGTTAACACTCTGAGGTTTGGGATTTTTTTTTTTTTTAAATAACATTTCAATCATCGCAGTTAATATTCAAGGCTTAGGGTGGCTTTTTTTTGCCTGTAATGGTAAGATGTCTATGCTGGGAATATGTTACTTGGGGAGGGTGTGTGGGGTGTCTGTTTTTCCTCTAAATTCTTGATTGAGTTTCCTGTTGCTTAATGCTAAATAGTATGCAAGGTGGGAGTCAGTATCTTCTGTAGTCTAAGAAGAAGTAACTTTTCTCACGGTGAGAGTCTCCACAGCTTTCTGATGAAAGTGAGCAAGCTTCTTGCTGTGGGCAAATTGGTGCAGTTCCTCTCAAGCCAATGAAAATCTGGCTTTAAGGAATTGTTTAGCAAGTGTTTCTTGTTTTGGATATTTTCTCTTTTCAGACCACTTGTCACTATTTGTCAGTCAAACACTTCCAGCAAGCCGGGAACACTCTGTTACAGAGTCACTGATACAAATGTCCTTGTCCCAGCTAATGCAATATTAAATGTAAAAGAACTTTACAGTTTTGAGATATGCTTTCAAGTCTGAAAGGAACTCTTTTTTATTGAGGAACATGCCAGGGGTCTGGAAACTGTCATCATATGAGACTTAAAATACGTTGTACAACAAAGATCTTGACTTTTCAGAGTTTGGGACATTTTGGAGGGTGGTCTGGTGCTTGTCTGGTTTTAAGTTTTGGGATCGACTACCCTTTGTTTGGGTTTTTTTTTTTTTCATTTCTAAAGCTACTTCCAGTTCCATATTTTTTCTTCAAACCTTCCTGCTTTTTTAAAGCCCCCAATTATATTATATGCTCCTGGCTGAAGTCGGGATATATGTGTGGGGCCAAGTCTGTTCTCTTACATGCTGCTGCAAAAAAGGTCAGCTTTTTATCATTCACTTATCCCCCTGCTTTTCTGTTTCTACATGAATCACTTCATCGGCAGGCTATAATTTATAGCTTCCTCCCTGTAATATAAGTGCAAACGCTTAATTTTACTGACATAAATTGTATGCAAAGGACGTGCTTAAAGTTAATCGGGCTTACGAGCCTGCTCTTGCAGCCTTAATTTGTAGCTTATACAAGAAGAAAAGTAATAAATGAAAAAAGAATGGTATAAGGGAGTGTGACAATTAAAATGGGTGGGTAGGGAGGAGGGAGATCTTTTCCTCAGAAACCTTTTCCTTGGAAACTTAATTAACTCTGGATGAATCCCACAAAAATCCTCTATAATGAAATAATCTGCAATTTATCTCTCAGAGTGTTAACTCTCGAAGTTTTGGTGAAATAAAAGCGAAATAAGTATATAACCACCCTTCTGGACATGGAATTAAGGAATAGAAAAGAAAACAAAGAACCCTAAACAATGAGAAGTTTATAAAATGAGAGGCACTGTGCATTGAAATTTGGGATAGGGGGCCAGCGGGAACCCAGCAACATGTCTGGGTAAAACAGGAAACCCCAAATCCAGTGAGCCGCTTTGTAATTTAAGATGCCGACCTCAGTGCCTGTAATGCTGGTAACGTGTAGTTTCTGAAAGCTGGGATGACACAAAACCAGTGTGGGAAGGAGGGAAAGCGACCTGCAATGTGAGATTGTTTGGTTTTTAATGAAGGATAGCTGAGAAGTTAATTGTACCCACGCTTATTTTTATGAATGCAGGTAACCTGATCCTGTGACATCTATGGATGAGGCTCACTCTTCAGCTTCCTGTGAAGCTTGGCACGGGGGCTGCTATTGTGCACAGACTCACAGGAGACACCAACGCTACGGAGGCAGCAGGCAGCCCTTGTTTGCTTTCGTCATTCAGCTTCAGAGCTGTGATTAAGTTTCTTCTCCCAAACTCATGCATGCTTTCCCCAGGAATAACCAGAGCCAGTACATGATACACCTTTCTGTTAGTAGAGTAGCTATGTAATTTACAATACAATTCTCTTACTTTAAGTATTATTTGGAAGATCCAACTCATGTGCTTTGAGGAAAAGCAGCCACTGCATTCACCTACCAAAGTAAATGTACTGGTGTTAGAGTTTACTGTTTTCTTCAGTGCCACACTAATTAGCATCAGCCCTGTTAGGACAAGGATCTTGTAGATGTGTCTGAGAATCATCAGAGGGAAACTCTAGGGACTACTTCTACCATTAACATAATTTGCCTCACAGTATCATCTGGATTTTTTTTTTAACCCAGCTGAATCCTTAATTAACTTAAAAATCCCTTTGGCATCTGTTTCCCAGATATTTAAAAGCAGCAGGGAGAAAAATCTTCATTGTTTTGCATGGTATGCTGTCAAAACATCAATTAGAAAGAGGGGGTCCATTTAATGAATAACCACCTTGACACAGGAAAGAAATTAGTGCTAATTATGTGTTCTATACAATATTTTTCTCTGAAATAATGGTCCCAAATATCTACTGGAAATCTAGCAGCTTCTCCAGACTTAATGGACCCAGTTTGCTCCCAGATGTTCATGGCATTCCTTTCAGGGTCATGGTCATGATTTAAAATGAACATATTCTGGCTTTTCCCATTATACCTCAGAACTAGGAAAATCCAGCAATGGAGAACATGTTCAGAAATGCCAGGAACACCTGCATCAGAGCCTGCCTGCTTAGTTGCCAGAGTCAGAAAAACACTCCCAAGGTAGACAGAGGATCAGTTAGTACAGCATCTCTTGCAGCAGCCTTCATTTGAAAGACTCCTATTAAGCAGAGGACTCTGAAAAAGTTGACTTAAAGCCATGGAAACCAAAGAAAGTCTTTTTCTGCTGTCCAAGAATATTCCTGTTGGACTACAGGAGCCAAATGGTGCAGCCTGTGAATAGCTCCATCACCACAAGTGACCCAAACCAGCTGATTGCACCTGTTTTGCACTAGAGCGTGGCAAGGAACCACAGTTTCTCTTTTCTGAAGAAACTCAGAAAAATCTTGGCTGTTAATGCTTTTTAAACATGAAAACTCCCAGCGATTTTTCTGCAATTTCTAAAATTTCATGGCACCAGCAATAGGCATAACACATCCAGATTTCCAAACACTGATGTTGGTGTGTCATATCTATAAAGCAGAATATATGACTCTTGCTTTTCATGCAAGAGTAACTACTATTAAAATAGTAGGGGTATTCAGCCACTAATATCAGCACTATAACATTGTGATGCTTTCCTTCACTTTTACTTCTGCAGCTTGAATGAAGAAAGTCCTGTGAATTATTGATCTGTTTCAGAGCCACTTTAGAGAGAACATCACAGTCCTGGGTGAAATCTTGGACAGAAGCTAGTCAGTGGAAAAACTCCCAAGTCAACACAATATGTAGTTTAAGATCCTAGTTTCTGTAATCGTATGAGCTTACTCCAGATGAGAGACCTGTGCTATAGCTCTGAAGCCCTTTCTTCACTCTAGACTTCTGTTAGCATGGATCAAAGACAATCTTCACACAATTTAGTTTTCTTTAATTAGCAGTCATTGACAATATGCTGTCATCTGACAATGTGCTGTCAGAACCAAAATCAAGAGGAAGAGAGGAATATCCTCCAATTGCTTTACACTGGAAGTGATGTCAGAATCTCTTTTCTGACTCAGTAAGGTATATTGCTAAAAAGCCTACAAAACACCAGTGGCCACATATACACATAGTCTTTTATTTCTATCTACTTATGAAGCCTTATAATTTCATTGTATACAAAAAGTAACTTTAAGCAAATACAGTTAATGAGTATTTCGGAGAATTTTTATACATGAAGATGTATTTAGAAACTAGAAGATGTACCAATAGCTGTCTGTCCCTATTCACCTAGACAAAGTTGAATCTGAGGCAAAATCATAGACTCATAGAACAACCCAGGTTTGGAAGGGACCTCAAAAGATCATCTGTTCCAACATTTCATGGGAAAGGGAACCTAGATGAGATTATCTAGCACCCTGTCCAGTCACATCTTGAAGACCTCCAGTGACGAGGACTCTACCACGTCCCTGGGCAGGTTGTCCCAGTGACTGATTGTTCTCACTGTAAAAATTTCTTTCTTATACTGAGATGAAACTCTGCCGGTGCAACTTGTACCCATTGCCCCTTGTCTTTTCTATGTGGCCCCTTGTGAAGAGAGAGCCTTGGTCCTATTTGTAGCCTCCTTTTAAGTACTGGAATACTGTAATGATGTGCCCCTTGAGCCTTCTCTTCTCCAGGGAGAAAAGACCTAACTCCTTTAGTGTTTCTTCATACAGCAGGTTCTCCAGCCCTCTGATCCTGTTCGTGGCCCTCCTTTGGACCCTCTCCAGTGTGTCTGCGCTTTTCTTGACTTGTGGGGACCAGAACTGGACACAGTACTCCAGGTGTGGCCTGACCAACATTGAGTAGAGCAGGATGATCATGTCTCTGTCTCTGCTGGTAATGCCCCTGCAGATGCAGCCCAGGATCCGATTTGCCTTTGTTGCAGCAATGCACTGCTGACTTGTGTCCAGCTTGTTGTCCACCAGGACCCGCACGTCCCTTTCAGCAAGGCTGCTCCCCAGCCACACAGATCCTAGCCTGTAGTGGGCTCTTTGGTTATTTCATCCCAGATGCAGGGCCTTGTACTTGTCTTTGTTAAACTAAAATTACTAAATTTACTATTGTATTTTAGTTTTGTCATTTAAAAAGCACTTTATTGATCAGTCTGAGATTGGGATATTCAAGCAGCATATGCTTCTGAAAAGGTAGTGATAGTAATGAGTATTTTGTAGACCTAAGACAAGACAAAAATTAAAAGCATCTCAGGAAACTTATAAAAAAAGTCTGAGACTCACAGAATAGCTCCAACAGAGAAACATTCACATGAAGCTAGCTTTGGTAATAAACTTTTAATGGGACAGATTTCATATCACACTAGGAAACAGGATTTCTCAGATGAACTATCTTTTCATTTCTTTAATTCATAGCTCAACTAAAACTCTGTAAGAAGAGCTGTGACCCTTTCTTTTTTTTAAATTTTTTGAGGTAATTCTGAAAAAATAAGCTTAAAATGGCTTTAAAGATCAATTTCCAGCAAGCAACCATGTTCAAAGCATTGTTTTGGCTTGAGTATAATATTTTTAACAGAAATTGAGATTTTTCCTTCAAAAAATTTTGAAGACAGTTTAATCAGTCTGAAACATGAATCCAGATTGGAGCTAACTGAACAAATAAGATGGACTTTTTAGAATTGGAGTGGGAGGATTCATACTGAAACAAGTTGACAAAATAAATAGTAATTCATCAAATATTTTGGTTAACCTGAATGCACCTTTTTTTTTTTTAATCAGACAGCATTGCCCACTTCCATAGTGATGGTGTTTTCAGACTGTAGTCTCAGTGAACAAGCTTGAAAACCAAACAACACTGTTTTTTTGGCCAAGGGTAGAATAACAGAGCACAATCCTCTGTTGATTTACGTGAAGCCACAACAGCAATGTTAGATTAAATTAACTTGGAAATTTGGCCTATTATGTAGTGGTCAGCTATGTTCATTGTTCTGCTCCACTAAACAGTTCATGATTCAGAGGAAATTTAAACCTCTGATTCAGTTGCATGCAATGAAAAGATTAGGTTTCACCCTTTCTTCCACTGAACAAATGTAAAGTCAGCTTCTATTAGCATTGCAATCATTTCCTTTGTATTTTACCAAATAGCAGGTATTTTCAGCCCATCTTTAAGAATGTTCTTGCTCTTCTAACTGCTACAAACTGGTAACACAGCAGAATTCAAGAATAATACTTTTTGCCATCTCCAGCTAGCTAAGGTACTCTGTCTCATTCTGGTGGGATATTACATGAATAAAGCTATACTCATCTTTGTCACTTCGTATCAAGCCCAGAGTAATATGCAGGATGGGAAAGGACATCTCAAGTAAAGTTTGTCCCAGTGCTCTTCTCAGCACCATGTCATGCAGCCTCTTCCATAAATTTGTCAAGCTCCATCTTACAACAGCTCACCTGGGCACAAAGCCTGTCAGCCCTTTGACAACACCAGCTAGTGCTGGCCGTTAAAGCATAGACAGAAACACATCATACCTGTCCACTGGTGTTGGTCCCAGCTTCCCACAAGAGCACATATAAATCTACTTGCGTACGGCACTGATTCTTCATGCCAACAGATCCAGTACTTGCAGCACGGGTGAGTCTACCCAACATATTGCTGAGAGCTCTAGGCTGAAAACCCTGTTGAAAGCCTCCCTCTGAGGTGCTGGTGGTCATCCTGCTGCTCCTGAAAAGAAGCCACGTGAAGGAAAAGAAGTCCTAACTCCCAGCCTGAGCCGGGCTCCTTGTCCCCCTGGCTCGTGTGGCTTCACAAACATCCCTCACACCTCTGGCTTTCCTCCCATTCACACCACACTGTGGAGGTGAGACAACACCCTCCAGGAGTATCTCATGTTAAAGTTAGGGTTTTAACAGTTTAAAGAGAAGGACAAGTAGGGCTCAGACCTGGGCTTTGATTTTGATTTAATGTCCAGTGTGATCTCCTCCAAAGAGCAAAAATGAACTGCCTCTGATAGATGTACCTGATGTTATCTTATATATCTATCAAAACTACTGTGTTGAGCTGAACCTACACCAAGTCAAACACATTCCACTACTGAAGCGGTATCAGATCCAAGAGCAAAAATCCCAGGGTATTATAAGGAAACTTTCTACTGACTTCAGCCTGTGCTGGCCTGAGTCCTTATTTGGCAATTTTCCTGAATGATGAAAAAGGAAAAACCAGCATGCATCTTCTCCTGGGGGACAGAAAGCATCTTGTCCGCCTCTCATTCAAGTTTTCAAATAATAATTCTCCTTTATAACTGTGTATTGTTTCTGGCAGTAATTATGGATATAAAGCCAGATAAGTTTGGTGTAAATTAGCATCACCCTGTGAAGTCACTGGAGCTGTGCCAGTATATACCAGTTGAAGGCATGGCACATAATGTGATGTCCCTGGAGCTGTGCCAGTATATACCAGCTAAAGGCACGGCCCATAATTCTGTACGTCAGCATCTTCGCGCTGTGCTCCTTTATCAACAGCTGCTAGATATTCTAAAAACAGAAAGCAGAGTGCTGTCTTTCAAGGTCTGTGGAGCATGGACTGTTTTCTCATTACAACTGTTTTACAGGGTCTTTGAGAAACAGACACCATATGTGATTAAGGTTTCTGGGCCCCTTCCCAGAGCAAATAATAAATAATAATTGTATTTGATCCATGAAGTGTCTCTTCCTGTCAAAGGTGTTTGGACCAAGTGATCTGGCATCCTTCTCAACTCTAAAAGATGTGGTGAGTTCAAGCTGCTGCCTTCAGCTCCTCGTACAGAGTCATTTGGTACACAGGAGGCTCTGACCATTTTACTGCATATGAAAGGCACCTACAACTCCTATGTAAATCTGAGGTACACTAGAAGACAGGTGCTTAGGCATAAGGGATATTTGTATTTGTTCAATGATTAATATCATTGCATATGTAAATATTTGATTAATATCACTGTATAAGTAGCCATAGATTATTGAAATAACATTTTTCCCTGCTTAAAACACCAAATTCTAAGCTCCAGAGGATATTATTAATAATATTTGCAATCTGCAGTCACTGTGTTCTGCCCTGTATTCTAATACAGGACACGAGCTTCGCTCCGAGGTATTTACAACTTAATGTTGACACAGGTATTAAGACTTTTTTTTTCTCTGCCTCATCCAATTTATTCTAGAGTCAGCTACATAGCTAAAGCTTGTAACTGCCACCCCCATACTAATAGTTGAGCTGGACGACCTGAAAGCACTTCTGTTACGCAAATACAAAGGAGGACAATTGCTAAGGATCAGTGTTTCCCAGCAGACAATATAACCTTTGTTCAGCTGATACTTGCTTGGTTTTTATAGCGGTGTTTTTTTTTTTTCCTCTGAAAGAGTGGTAGCAAAAGTACAGCCTTCCCATTTTGTCTTGGAGCCTGGGATCATAAGACTGTTGAGTGCGATTTCTTGCCTTATCTAAACCTCTCAGTGATGGTCACTCGGGAACAGACAGGCAATACCACAGACGTTCCCAGACAGGAAAAAGTGGCCCCAGAGGAAAAGGTTGAGCAGGTCTTTGCTTAAATGGATCTGACAGCTTTGCTTAGAGAAAGATGTTTGTCCCTGTTTATGGACATGTCCTTTTTCCCCCTTATGATTCCCAGGACCAGCGTTACTTTCTGCTGTGTGTCTGACTGTCTGGGTAGGGAGCCTGAGGGTCGTGTGTCCCGCAGGCGGGAGGGATGGGTGAGAAACAAATCCACCAAGGCTGCTATTCACAAAGGGCTTGAGTCTTTTCCATAACATTTCCATTATTCTATTTAAAGTTTAATACCCTGATGATGGGAGTCTTTCCATTTATTTCAGTGGAAATAGGGTCAGTGGCTGCCCTAACCTGCACATGCATATGTATTTTCACATGAACCCTCCTCAGGCTTGCAGACCACAAATGTCAAAAACATTCTGCTGGTATTTAAGTTACAAAATGGAAATCAATTGTTAATAAACTGCTTATCCAGATTCACAGATTTGGTTTTCAAGTTGTGCTTTATATTCTTTTACCTGTCAGATATGATAGGGACTGTATTATTTTCAAAATAGAAATATTCCATGGATTATTTTTTGCTGTCAGTATTTACATTTTGAGTGCGTCTAGCAGAAGTAAATGAATCTTCAGCCAGAGTTTAATTTTAGAGAGGATATACGGTATCTTGCTTGAAGATTTTCTTAATCAGTCAGATTTGTCCTGACTTTCAACTCCAGATAAGAAAATAGACTATTTTATCACAAGGTTTTACTGTGTGTGGGTTTTAGTGCCAACCAAAAATGGCTCCCAGTATCTTAGTTATTAAAGTCACATTTGCCGGTGATTATAGCTATTTCCTGCATAAAATGAAGTTTCCACAAATACTTAATAAGTCAAAAGAAGTCAAATAAATGGCATGCCTCTGGAAATATGAAATAAATTAATATTTTTCTGAGACTTGACTATCTCCGTGCACTGGGTTAAATGTGTGCAGGAGCTTATGTTTATTCCTGATAAAGTCTAAAACATCCTGGGTCTAATTAAGCTTCCCCAAATACATCGTTCCCGTCTTCCAAGATGCTGAAAAAAATGCAGTTTTCAAAGCTGGAACTGAACACTGTTTCCTGTACTTTCCCAGCTACAGTGCCTGATGGGAGACCATCTTTTACCTCTGATATTTCTCAGGGAGATCCCTTGTTCCCATATTCCCCTGCTATTATACAAATCATAGCAGGACAGCAATATAAACAACCCCCTGGCTGGATCCTGGGGAAATGACAAGGGTCAGAGCGCTAAACAGGAGGCAAGGGATGATCCCAGTACTGATGGAAGATAGAGGTAGGACATTGAGGGCCTTGAAGGACAGAGGTTCATGTGAGTTCATGCAAGAGAGAAGAAAGAGTGAGTCAACCGCTGCACACAGTGGAGTATGTTTAGTTGATAGCGGAGTATATTTAGTTTTAACAGCTCTGTCTTTGCTCTCTCCTCTTTGGTGTAGAGGAGCCAGGCGCTTTCCACCACTAGACAGATTTAGAAATCAGCCTTCTGCTGTGATCATAATATGTGAACTCTAACTGTTTTTTAAAAACCCAGAGATTTTTATATCTGCTGTTACTTTACCCAGTGTTTTTGCTGAGATTTTTGCTATAAACTTTTATATAACATATATATCATATATAACTTTTTTTTTCTAAATGCTTATCTAACAGATACTTTTTTTTAATACTGTGGCCGTAAACCAGAGAAATATGGTTATTGTAAATTTATTGATATTGACTTCAGTCCACATATTGTAGGAATAATCTTTTGAAAGTGCACTAGGCTGGTCAGAGATGAAAGGAACTTTAAAAAATGACAAAACAAAACAAAACAAAAAGATATTTCAATGCTTTTTCTTCCCTTTCCCACAATCCTGTATTTCTGAAATGATTGCAGGGCTGGATCCAAACCTCTTTGAAGCTGAAGGGAAACGTGCTGTAGAGCTTTTGTCTGAGCCCTGTGGGTGCTCCCTGTGCCCCAGGTTTAGAGGCCCACCATAGTTGCCCACTGCAGGGTGGCTACACTTGGTGGTTGCAAGAAGTTGATTAACACAGTGATTTGGATCCTGATAGTCCTGTGTCTTTTATGTTAACTTTCTTTCATAAGGGCAAAAGAAGGTGTCTTTCCCTTGACTTCAGTGAATGTGAGAAAAGCCCAATATAAGAAGAGTATTTTGGAATAGCCATAATGACTGTCAATGAAGAAGCAAAATCTAATAAGCCACAGCCATATTACAGTTCACAAAACAAATGAGGGACACTTGAAGGAAAGCTTGAAGTCCACAGACAAAAAAGTAAAAGCATAATCCTTGATGCAGACAGAAACAATTATTTGCCTGCAGCTTTTCACTGGAAAGCACCACAAATTGTGAACACGGACAAAGTGTGATCTATTTAGTTATTAGTGGCCACACCCCACCAAATAATGGCAGAGTTTTAATTATATTGAGCCATATCCTAAGGTCCTAATTAATTTTTAACTCTGGCAAACTGTCATGAAGTTGATCAAAGGTAGCAACTGAAGGACTTGGCCTATTGCAGTTTACAAACAGGCATCTACCACATAATTCTCTGAGTAGATTTGGCCAAATGGGTTTGGGCAGCTGCAAATTAGAGTAGAGTTTTGCTGGTTTGTTCTCCTTAATGAAAATCTCATTAAAAATCCCAGAGATACAAATGATTTGCAAAAAGCAACATAGTCAAGGCCCTCAGCGTCCACCTGACTAATTTTTCACATCTGAAAAGTCTTTCTTCTCGAAACAACCAAGCTTTCAGCAAACACTTCTGTACACAGCAGAGTTTGGCAATTACTCCCAGGAGTGCAGCTAAACTAGACATTGCCATGACATAGTGTGACATGCTTGTCTTGGAGATCAGAATAAGGAGCATAAAGGTCCCCAGCTTCCAGCATTTTCACAGCTGGTTGCCTGTTCTTCAGCCCACATACAATACCTTCATGCCATGTATATCACCACTCGTTGACTGGAGGAAGAAGACAAATCCAGATGGATTTCTGTACCCGGTTACTCTCCATAGGGACCCTCCAGAGAGTTCATGGGCTGAGATGGGCTCCTAAAGAGCACAGACAGGACCCATAGTCCTTTGGTTACAGATAACATTGCAGCTGAGCCGATAATGGTTTGTTCAATAAACATTGACCTGCTTAATTTTTTCCCTGGTATTTCTTCCAGAAAAATATCTGCAGGTAGTTTGCCGTTGTCTCAGGTTTACTCCCAGTGAAGTAGAACATGTGTGACGACTCCAACATTTCTAAAATGTTGTGTGCAAATGCAATCATGCTGCTGTGCAATGGTATGCTTAATCTCTGAAAATGAGAATGAAGCAGCTACCTTCAGCTGCCCTCCCTTCTCCTCAGTGTGACCCTTTGGACTGTTGGGAAGGTGGGAGACCTCGGAGGCTTCTAACCATGACACTTACTCAGTTTCCCTCCTCATCTGCCAGGGGGCTCACAAACACCCCTTGAAGTTTCTGAACAGCCTCCCGTTGGCTTCAGTGGGAGTTGGATTGGGCCCGCAGGCACAACTCCAAGCCTATTCCCAGTGAGGCAGTGTTTCTGGCCTCTGTTAATTGGGAACTTGGAATCCCCTGCTCTTTTCCAAACCTAAGGGCTCCAGCTAGGGCGTACAAAGTGCTTGAGCCATGCCAAGAAGCCAACTAGAATAATTTTCTTTGCGAGAGTTAATTATATTAAATTGGGTGCCCTGCTCCGAGGGATTCAACCGCAGAGGCAAGCACGAGAGAAGGAGTCTAGCCAGTTTTTCATGAGTGATAGTGAGAACTGTGATTATGCTGGTCTGTGAGAAATCTGGGGCTGGCGAGCAATCTGTGCATGATGTCATCTTTCCCGGACTTGTGAAAAGGTTGCAAGGACCTGCTGCAACCCTCTCAGAAAGGCTTGGTCTTGTTCTCCTGGATTTGGAGTTTATGGCTGCCTGGGCACACAGCTCATTAGGGAGATATGTGTAAGGCAAACAAACCCCACTCCAAGAGCATGTTTATCTCATGGCACAGAATGCCGCATGCCCACAGATCAAAGCTGGTGGGAACAGATGCTGTTAGCAGAGCAGCAGCTGCACTCAGATCCTGTCCACACCCTTCCTGTTTGCAGTGGCCTACCCGGGGGCTATTATGTTCCCAACAGGGCGATGATTGCCCCTCCTTCCCACCCCTGCTGCCATTCTCCGGGGAGGGTGTACCGGCGCTCGCCTCGCTGTCTGCCTTCGGGTTCTCATTGTTTCTTTCGGAAGGTGCAGATAGTGGGCTAGACGCTCCTTGGCTGGTGCTCTGATAAGGGTCTGGAAATTGTTCTCATGTGTTACACAGAAGCCTGCTTGAAAGAAGGAACTCTACCCAAAATAACAAAAATGACCTCGGGGGTCATTATTTTCTTTTAAGGAAGGAGCTTGCGCCCGTCCAGATTGGAAAAAAAAAAAAGGTCAGTGTGGCCAGACTCTGTTTTTGCCTGCATTGGAGTAAGGTGGCATTAAAGTTAGTGATGTTACTGTGCTTTCCTGCAAGCGTTCTAAAGACTGGATTCCAGCTCTGCACACAAGGAAAACTCTATTTCCTCACTGTCCTGCAATTCCACCTGTTGTCCAAGTCATTTACATCAAGTTTAGCTTAACCAAACTAACCCCAACTTTAAACAATAGTAGTGTAGTCTTTCTCTCAGTAGTGTAGAAAGAACTGCACTCATTGTAAAAGGATGTGACTTGGAAAGCAGGTGTTCAACAAGAGGACCTGCATGAGAAGGAGGCATGTTCCTTTTCAGGCTGGCTGTCTAATAACCTTTGATCAGTCCATTAGTTTATGATTGATTCAACCTATAAAACACAACGACTTGACTCTGACTTTCACTTGTGAGAATCAGGTATAATTGCCACAGGCATCAATGGGGCTAATCAGTGGAATTTGGATTTTAAAATGCCTTCTGATTTGTATCTATAGCAAAGACAGAAGTCCTTCAGGCAGCTTTGGTCTGGCATTGTCAAGTGGTAACATGAGCATTCCTACAGGTAAAACATTTCCCACCCTGCTTCCAGTGTAAAGCCTAATTAGTTTGGAAGAGTTATCATCTTCAAAAGACCATTTTAAATACACTGCTGGCAGGTACAGTTTGTGGTTTATTTTTCCATGGTGCTTGCAAGTTCAACAACAAAACCAACACTAATGGATATAATCTAAGGTCATTTCTCTCACTCAGGACAAATATGATGTTACATCAAAATTCTAGATTGCCCACTAGCTTAGCTTCTTGACAAGTCTTTGCTTGCTGTCTTACTGTCTCACATAGGTGAAAAAAAGCAGCAAACAGATTGATGGCAAAAAAGTCAATTGCATTACCTCACATCAAAGAGAATCATAGGATGCTCCAAGTGACCCAGCCATGCTTTGCATTTTAGGATCTCCTTAAGAGAAGAGATGATATGAACTACTCTTTCAAAAACTGATTTGTAAATCAACTCGTTCAGAGTTACAGCAGAAAGTGGCAGACACTTGTGCACTGTGGGGACTATGTTGGACCATGGGGCACCTATTCTGTAATATGCTTGTTCAACTTCCCCTGAAAGATCTGGTCCTTCCCCACTCTTCAAGACAACATATTAGATCACATTGAGAGCTTTTGCCATTTCTAATGTCCCCAACATCTTTGCACTATACTTTTCACAATTCAAGTTCTGTCCTTACAACCCACCATAGAACCCTCTAGATGATGGCTTTTAATGGGAGTGCCAAATACACTGGCATCCATGGCTGTATCTATGATAATGAAACATGCTGAGATCTGGGAATGTGCACTCAGTCGTGAACATTTTTAACTTTCTGAAAGGTCCCTGGTGCAGTTTAGCCGTGCCAATTAACAATTATCCCAAGGAGTTCCTGGTCATGGCTCACACGTGGCCTGTTCCCGATAAGCAGCCTACCTGTGGCCACTCCGCTTTGGAGGTTAAGAGAGTTTAATAGTTACGGATGTGGCCAGATGGTGTCTCCAGCTTCGGGACCAGAGAATGGGCTTTAGCACTGTTTAGTTTACTGATATAGATGTAGCCAACAGCTTAAAAAAAACCCCTTCGTGTTTTCTTGATTAACCTTTCCTTGAAATAATGTTGCAGAGGGAAACTCCCTGCCTACAAATACTAGATCAGGCTCTCTCTTTCCTGGGTGTTTTCTCTCTATTCGTTTGTTATTTTCCCTGACAGCTTATTTGTTTTCCCAGTTGTACTTGCCTATCTGCCAGCTTGTGCAAGCCGAACTGTCCTCTCCCATTTCCTCTGTCTCTGGTGTTTCCTCTCTCGCCATCATTTTACACTGTGGCATTTGCGGAAGCCACTTTCCTTTCTCATCATCGCAGCCAGAACATGCCGACTGCAACCACACAAGTGGGAATAGGGAGGAAGGCAGCTCTGCCTGGTGTTTGGTGTTGGTCCCTCTCCTGTTCAGGGACTGTCCCGTGCTGCAGCCTTGGGCTGGAGGTAAACTGCTAGAAACAGGGTTTTCTCCCAGGCGAAGAAAAAAAGGCCACGGTTTCACAGTGATCAAAATAAAGGAAAATTATTTATAGTGGTAAATTGGCAAGGTGTGTTGAACAAGAAAAGCAATTCTTTGTAAATTTTTGGGGCTGGCAGGACCATCTGGGTTATGCTGGCTTTCTTCACAGCACTGGCCACAGGATCTCAACCATATCTTAGAGCTGAGTTCCTACTTTAAAAAGGTGAATCGTTTCTGACAGTTTGAAAATACGTTAGACTTAGAAAGGTATGGCTTCTGATCTCTGCTGTCGGGATTATTTTGGGGTTTAGTTTTTTTGCCCAAAGTCTCTGTAAGGCAAGAAGCTTCTCTCTGTCCTGCCTTGCACAATTTTCTCCCCTGCACAGGGGCACAGCACCAGCAGGATAGTGCAAAATATCCCCTAGGCACACACAACAGGCTGCCAGGATGGGATGCCCAGCTTCAAATGCCTTGAAACCCTTCCCACTGTGGGACGAGTCGCCAGGTTTCTTTTCTCTGAGCGTTCAGAGTAAGAGGATCATCTAAGCAAGATGACCATCAGATGCAATGTGTCAGCAGCCACAATGTGCCCATCTCATTTTGCTCAGAGGAGAAGTCCTACACAAGGACAGACTGTCTCTCCTCTCTGGAGGAAGACAGTAGTGTTGCAGCCCTAGCCCTGGCTATGACAGCTGGAACTGGACAGGATTTCCAACACGGTTCCACATTTATTGTTTTCTATTAGCTGACCATAGATGGCTTTCTGATCGGGGCACTCGGCACGCTTTGTTGAAGTGGTGGAGGGGTGTAACTCTGACCTTCAGATTACATTCTGGGGGCCAAGTACCCAGTTTGTGGGGGTGTGTCTCTTTTTCTTGGATCTAGCTCCAAACAGCTCTACTAACTGTGAAATACAATTCAGGGAGGTAAAAGCCGTGGAAGGAAAGCAGCAACACAGGTATTAATGAAATAGCTGTCTTATGACTGCCATCCCCACACCTAGTCCAGGTCAAGAAACCAACAGGAAAGAATTTGTATATTTACAATACAGCACAATCAAGCAATAACACCAAGATATTTTGGAGGTCAAGCGACCATCGTGTGCATGGCTGCATGTGTATCCACATGTGACAAGTACAGGCACACAGACACAGACACGCAGACACACTGCAGAAGGCATGAGGGGCCAGAATGCTGCAAAGTCTGGTTGTAGAGAAGTGACATTTTGGTGTGCTTTCTAGTTAACAAATGAAAAAATTTTCTCAAACACCATTCAGGATCCCAGCATAAGCCAAGAGCCATTATATATATGTAGCTGTGTGTTTCGTCCTCCGAAAGGCTGTTCCTGGCACAACAGCAGAGTATAGCATGGTGTACAAGAGCTCCACACCTTTTTTTTTTTTTAACAGTGAATGATAGCATTACTGAATAGTTAATAACATACAAAACTGAAGAAGTGAAGTTTCATCTTGTTTTGAGGGCTATGCTGGGACCAATCTCTCTTAGATTTCCTGGGAAGCACTGCTAGTTATTCCATAGGTTTCATTTAGGTTCTGCATCCAAAGAATGAAGAGTTTGACACATAAAGCGCCTGTTTGTGCCAAGAATCATAGTATTGCTGTCACAGGAACTGGTGTTGAGAAACTCCAAGACTGAGCTGATATTTGAAGAAATCTCTGTGTTGCTACAAGATGAAACAGCAAGGAAAATGAGCTACAAGGCTCTCCCCAGGAGGAGAAAGAAGGATGCTCGTGGGACTTGCTTTCTGCTTATCTGGAGCCTTGACCCCAGCCTGCACCATTTGATCCGCATGCCTGCGACTGATGGAGACTTATCTCTTGAAGCAGGAATTTGCCT
Source organism: Balaeniceps rex (assembly GCA_013401315.1). NCBI lineage: Eukaryota > Metazoa > Chordata > Aves > Pelecaniformes > Balaenicipitidae > Balaeniceps > Balaeniceps rex. The sequence goes on from VYZW01051237.1 coordinate 28,040, forward strand.
GTGCCTCATGCACCCATCTTACAGTCCACTTACAAACTGGATTATGGGACTAACACTTCAACACTCACAAGTGGGAAACCCAAGAGCAGGTCATGGTCTCCATCACAGACAAGGTGTAACAGAGTCAAGTGGGAGGTCAAGCAGAACTAACTGGGTGAGGTACAGCATATTTCATGACTCTTCCCAGCCATAGAGAAGCTAAGTGTTGTCAGTGTAAAGAATCACCAAAAGCATGTTTAGTAGCTTAATAATTAATTATGTAATTGAATATAAGTCATTTTATCTTCCTTCTATCCTTCCCAAATTTGATCTTTACAATACAATTTTAGACAAGTAATGGAATACAATTTTATGTTAATTTATCTTTTTTTATCACCTTGATTGCAGGATAGCATAGGTATTTTCCGGCAATGACAGCCAGTTGTTTCTATGTAAGTTCCAAGAGGCAATGTTTCTTTGTGATCCAATGGCAGAGACGACAAAACACACACAGACTGCATGTTTATGTTGCACCACAAATTACAGAAATGTCCCTTAGTAATGGATGAGTATGGAGTCCCATCCTCTGATGAAGAAAACCTAGTTTAGTTTGCAGCTTGTTACCATTCTCTCAAGAAAAGTTATAGTGTTTACAAGAATCTGTGTCTCCTTTGAGTATAATTCCGCTGGTATACAGGTTCAGGTTTAGTGTTATCATTTGTAGACTTCATTATCTAGATGCTCCATACCGTCTGAACCTCCAACTCGCTTTTTATCAAATATACCTACCCTTCCTTTTACACATTCTCTAGTGAAGCACAGCATACTTTCATACTGAGAAAAGTGTTCCTCAATCCTATGGGCTGCTTATATGAAGTGATTTTTTCAGATCATACCTTAGAATCAAAAACAGAACAAAGGAAAAGAAATTAGGATGAGGCTCAGTCTCCTAAGCTGCCAGATGGGCAGCTTAAGATCTGGTATGTGCCTTCAAATCATAATCTGGAGGATCTGTCGTAGCCAAGTGCACTACTGTCAATCAGGCATTTAATGCCATCACAGCTACAGCACCTATAGAAACTCTGTAGTAGATAACAACTTATTATTGATTGAACCTGAGCACCATTAGGAAGTGTTATCCTACAAAAGAAGATAGCCACCTCAGATATGGTTGGGGTTAGGTTCACAAGGAGGATTTCAGCATTGAAATGCTTACTGCTGTAGGTGCATTGAGCTGTGGTGGGGTTCTTCGCATCCAGACTGGGCACTGGGCCTCTGTACAGCAGCCTGTGAGAATCAGATAGATACCGAAGACAGGAAGGGTGTGTATCATCCAGCCAAAGTGGGGACTGCCTCTGCTAAGCAAAAGGATATGCTTAAAACTTAGTAGGAGTCTTAGCTGAACTTGTGAAGAGATGTATGCTCAGCCCTCAAAGTGTTTATATCCGCAAGCCCAATGGAAATTAAGAATTAGTCATAATAAGTCCTTGCAGATCTGGTCTGTAAGAACTGAGGTACTCACTGTTGTGTGGATGTCAAAGGAGAAGCCACCGACTAGAGATGAGGCCAGCAGCTGGCCTTGTGATGCCCCAGGAGACTTATCTCCCTGAAGATGAAAGGCACAGCAGCCAGTGCTGCCTGAGCCAGTGAGGAATGCTGGGGAAGGGGAAGGTGTCTCCATCCCCTCAGGGATCAGCAGGTGCCTTTGGTACCCAGGCAAGGTACCTAGTTTCCCAGTGAAGGTGCAGGAAGGCACCTGGGTCTGATGAGGATTTACAGCCCAGAGGTTAGAAGGCTCTTCAGAGTCATCTCCCAAACCTACAAGGATTCAGACCCACGTTGTTCACCTTCCCAGAGCATCCTGCAGCCAGCAAGGCTGCTTGGGCTACAGAGACTGGGAAGCACAGCCTTCTCCAAAAGCAGTGGCAAGTTGCAGAAAAGAAAGGAATGGACATACTATAAAGTTGTAAGAGTTGTATGAGAGGAGACTTGCCTTCCGTCTAAGAAGAAATACGAGCCAGATGACAATTTTTTTGTCCAGTACTTTATGTTCTGGTCCACAATTATTTCCCCTCCTTCATCTCTCATACTGGGATATTAGTAATTTTCCACACCTACTATATGTGGCAATCCCAAGTCAGTACTTAGGATAGATTTATTTTTCAAAACTCTTTTGTTTTATTCGAGCATATTGGTTCTTCCCACTACACCACTACCAACAATGTCATTATTCTAAGCCAAACCTAGCGATTTACTCTTGGTTATGATTTATAGGTTTCCAGGCTTTTTATAGAGCTCAGTGTTTCTTAAGGCTTATGCCGGGGCAGTTGTCTCTTCCAGTTTACCCTCTTGGCTAACTGGCAGCCAGCAAAAAACATTTCTTCAAAATGGCAGGGGGGGACTTTTCTGAGCAACTTCTCAAGCAGCTTCTTGAGTCGTTAACTACGGCGGGGGAGAGAGGAGCAGGCAGAGGCAGGAGGCTGCGATCACTGCGAGCAAGCATTCAGTTTCGCCTGGTGACACATGGCTTTCTAAATTAGAGGGCTCTGAATAAAATAAAAAATATCAAAGCCATGTGTCTGCTTGTGGGTGCCACATTCTTTAAGATCACAGTGGCCATCCTTCTGCACGAATGTCACAGAAACAGCTCGGTTTCATCCCGTTTGAATGATGTGGCAATACTGTGAAACGTGGGGTGGAAAGGCGTCCCAAAAACAGTCAAGCGAAGAAACCACTGGAGAGCTGGAAAGCGGCTGTAGAGACCCAAGTGCTGTCACTTTAAAAAGGCGACGGGCCTCGGCGTCTTTGAAATCATTTATCACAGAAGCCGTAACATCTGCCACCATCTTGGATTCATTCGAGAAGTGCGTCTCAGTAGCCATTTTAAAAATGTTTGTTTTCAATTCAAAACACATAATTAAGTACAGGCCAGGCTAGAATATATGCCTTGAGCTGCTTTCCCTCACCCCAGTTCAGAGCATGGCTTTTTCACAAGTATGCGCTTTGAATTGAAAGCTTTCTTTTCTTTCTTTTCTTTCTTTTCTTTTTTTTTTCCTTTCTTTTTTTTCTGCAGGGCCTGCTGTTTCTCAAGAATAAATTGAAAGTAAGGCTGCAGATTTAAAGGAGCCCGTCTGATAGGAGCCTGAGCATCCTGGGGCCAGAGAGACAGCCCGGCCTCCCAGGGCTCCAAGCGGCTCCTTCCTCCGGCGGGGACGGAGCCCTGCCCCAGCAAACCACAGCCGAAGCCTTGCTGTCAGATGACTAGGCTATGCCTTATGTTTAATTAAGCCACGTCCCATTTCATAGACAAGAGATGCTCAGATGATTTGTGGTCGCAGAAGGAACGAGCGACCTTGTTATTAGTCTCCAGAGAGGCTACCAAAAAGGTAGTTATGTCCTTAATATATTGTCATAGAATCATAGAATCATTTAGGTTGGAAAAGACCTTTAAGATCATCAAGTCCAACCATTAACCTAGCACTGCCAAGTCCACCACTAAACCATGTCCCTAAGCACCACATCTACATGTCTTTTAAATGCCTCCAGGGATGGGGCCTCAACCACTTCCCTGGGCAGCCTGTTCCAATGCTTGACAACCCTCTCCATGAAGAGGTTTTTCCTAATATCTTATCTAAACCTCCCCTGGCGCAACTTGAGGCCATTTCCTCTCATCCTATTGCTTGTTACTTAGGAGAAGAGAGCAACACCCACCTCGCTACAACCTCCTTTCAGGTAGTTGTAGAGAGCGATAAGGTCTCCCCTCAGCCTCCGCTTCTCCAGGCTAAACAACCCCAGTTCCCTCAGCCGTTCCCCATAAGACTTGTGCTATAGACACTTCACCAGCTTCATTGCCCTTCTTTGGATGTGCTCCAGCACCTCAATGTCTTTCTTGTAGTGAGTGTCCTTAATAAACTATTCACATCCTTTTTCCAGACTCTCTAGGAGGCACTTCAGAGGGACAGCGTGAAGACAATACTTGTCTGTTTACATTGCCTTCAGTTCAGCCGACTTTTATCACCATCACTGACACGTTGTGAACAAGCCTGGGGAAAAGACGAGCGAATGCTCAGGAATGAGCAGCTCCAGACCGGCTGGGGACGGGCTGGACCTGCGGCTCTAATGTTGTCTTCTAAACAGGCAGGACGAAAAGCAAGTTGTTGATACGGGGATGAGTTAGAATCTAAGGTAGCATAGGTCTCAGTCCATTGCTCCAGAGAAGAAGAGGTTTTTGTGTGAGGTTGGGAAAAATCCAGAAAAGTCTTTAGGTGGCTCTGAATTCAGTTCCCCTTTTTGAGTCTAAGCCTCCAATTTCCAGGTGCCTCAAATTCTCTGTCTGAAAACACAAGTCACATAAGTTCCCTGAATGACCAAGGTGCTCAGACACTGGGGCTACATGTGGGCTGGTACACCAACCCCTTTCCTCAGGTCAGGTGGGCACAAGGGAGTAGTACTCAGGATGCTTAGCCCTGGAGACCTGCCCCCCACCCCCCTGAGCACTGTGGTTCCCAGGCTGAGGAAAATCAGGTATACCCATGGGCCAGGAGCTGCAGCATGCTTTAACCACCGATTTTCAGGCTGAGATCATTTCTGAGTGATGGGGGGACTGGGACTTTGTAATGTGTCATGGTGAGCAACTATGTGCAGCTCATGTTAATGAAAAGCAGAAATAGATGATCTCAGATTTCAATGACTCTGTGCTTTTAAACATGACATCTTTATTTTAAAACACAATGTGTACAAGGCAGTTTTTCTTTCCTGAAGGTGCCCAACAAAAGCTGAATTCAGAACTATGCAAAGAGAGGAGACCCCCTCGTAAGTCTGCAGTGAAATGAAGAAGCAATGAGGTTTTGAATAACTTATGCTACAGGGTTCTTCGAGAGAGGCTTATTTTTGCACCAACAAATATGTTGGTGCACTAATGATGAAATATATTCACTGTTCTGGCAGTGTTTTGGTTAAAAGAGGAAAAAAGGGAGGAAAAAAGATGAAATTAATGAGAATGTTACTAATGACAGGGTGCCTGCAAGAGAGACCTTCTGTCTGTGGTCATGGTATTGTACAAAGGAGATGGGATGCATCTGTGTTGAAAATAAAAGTATCTGCTTGGTGTGCATGCTCCTGGCGTGTGTTTGGGAATAGACTGCAATTCTGATGTGGGGAAACCAAAAGCAGAAAAAGCGAGATACCTGCTGCTACTTGAGCTAGCGCTTCCTAAACATTAAGCCAAAGCATGCTTTTAATTTTTGACTACACCCATCTTTTTGAAGTGTTCCGTAACCGTGTGAGAGGGGATGTTGCTCTAGATTTCAAGGAGGAGGGGATTTGCTTTCTTCTTTTCTTACAAATCTGTTTTTTTCACGAGCTTTCTTCTTTGGGCACGCATTCCAGCATTACAGATGAGCACTGAAATTACAAGGGTGAGAACGCAGCCAGGAATGAGTAACATGCAGCCATACGCGCAAAACAGAAAACATCCTCTTTGACTAGGTGATAATTAGAAAGGCTGCTGCATTGCCATGTACACAAACAAAGCACGTCCCCTTTGGGAATGTATTTTCTTTCCTCTGATGTGAAAATATTAATGTTGTGGGGTTTTTTTTTGTGGAGGACAGATTTTTAACTGCTCACTGACCTATTTTTAAACAAAACTTCTGCCTGCACCAGCAGCTGCTTCCAGCTACAGGCATATGACTACTGCCCAAATGGGTCTAGCTGGGATGTTGGAGAACTGAACTAGTGTCTGATTAGAAAGGGTTGATAACTTATCAGCACTCCGTGTTACTTGACTAAAACCAATTAAAGGTCTCTTGGAAATAAGCTACTATCTCCTCATCTTCGGCAGAAACACACGGACTGATAACCCTGTAGCCACAGCTGGTGACTGACAGGCTGAGTCGACTATAAGCCACTGACTTTTTCTTCCATTACAAGGATCATCTTCCCCTAATACGCTTCTGTTGTGCTGAATGCATGGGGTTTTCTCCACATCCGACCAAACCTCTCTATTTCCTCACAGTGGTCTGACCATAACTTCATCAGCCTAGATGACCCACCCAGAAAAACCATATCTCACAACACAGACTGTAAAGGAATACTTTATGAGTAGTTGTGGATATACAGATAACAGATATGAATACAAACCTTTGAGATTAAATGTATGGCAGGCTGAGACAGTATGCCTTTGGATGCCTCGCAGTGTCAAATATGACACATCCCTGCATTTTTTTAGGGGAAAGGAAGGAATATACTTCTTCTGAAAAGAAAGAAAAAAGGAAAGAAGGAAGTACAGGAGGATGGAAGGAAAGAAAAAGAGAGGAATGGAAGAAGCGAAGAAAGAATCAAAAGAAAGAAAGGAAAGAAAGAAAAGAGGAAAGAAAAGAGAAAATACATTTTTTATACCCTATCCATCCAGAGCCGACCCCTCTTGCCAGGGCACAGCACAGGGAGGCTGATGAAGTTTACCCTCTCCAGCTGACCCCAGTTACTGTTCTGGTCTAAATGGAGGCAAAAATATCACAGCAACACTTAATGTGCCAGGGAAATCATATGTAAATTAGGCTAAGAGTCATGTTAAATAGCTGCCGTTCTTGCTGGTGGAAAATTATTTCAAGTTTTGTGTGACCTCCAGGAAAAGGGAACTGTGTGAATTCAAAGCTTTACTCATTAAGTAGTATACAAAAGTTAATATAGTGAGGAGGATATTAAGGTCAAAGCTGAACCTTGATTTACGTTTTATGTTTTTATTTAGACTTACTAACCATTCTACTTTGCATGCTACAGAGAAAACGACAGAGCCTCAAAAAAGTTAACATGTCTTTTTAAGGTTGCTATTACCAACAAGGGGAGAAGAGGCAAGATAACATTTGCTTTCAAAACACATCACTTCCAATATTTGGATTTGATTTTGTATTCATCCAAAGCAAAAAAAAAAGGAGATCATTTGATGAAAAGGTTCAACAGAATTTAAATGTAAATTGTGTAAGGGCCCAAAATGTTTTCTACCTTCCATACACAGTGGTAGCAGCAGGCTAACACTGATGCATTTAAATGTATTCAGAATGTATAATTTGCATTTTTCCCCAAAGTTTTAGAATATACACACAGCTCTCAAAAGGGGTTTTTAAACCAAGATTTATGTAGGATTCACAAAACACGCTCCTAAACAAGCACAGTTCAAGAACGAAAAGATTTTGTGCTCAGATTTCCAAATAACCAAAATTGTGTTCTGTAAGGCAGTAAATGCCATTACATTCTAATGCCATTGCACGTAAAAACAGTCAGGTAGGAAGTAGTTGGCATTGTGCAAGGTTTAAGGAGTTGCAGTAGTGGTCAGGTTTGCAATAGGGTTTATATTTTTTAATGCAAGTATATGCAACAGCATTTAGTGTTTCTGCAGTGGGCCATGTCCCAGCACAATCAGGTCCTGATTCAACAAAATTTATAATAATGTACCCGAGTGTTATTATCTAGCAGAACACATCAGTGCAAGCCAACCTTCAGTCCTACCAAACTCAGGAGGTGTCCACCACCCGTTTAGAGTCAAGCGCAGGCTAAGGCGATGTATTCAGGATCAGGGCCACCCTATGGCTGGAGTTAGGACCACCTCCCTGCCCAACCCAGCTCCCATGGCTGGTGTTGGTCCTGCAGCAAAGGGCTGGGACCCCCTTTGGCTGACTGTCAAAGGCAGTCAGAAGGGCAGGGCAGTCCGTGCCCTCTGCAGAGCCACTGTGGCAGCCTAGGGAGTGGCCAAGCCCCACGAGGGACAGGGACAGGGGCAGGGCTGGCTGGGGGCTGTGGGGCAGCAAGGCAGCTGGGAGGCTGCCCCACACCTGGTGCAGCCCCTCCAGCCCAGAGCCAGATGTGATCTCCTTTCCTGGGGCTGCAGGACCATGAGGTTTTCCACAAAGTGACAAGAACAAAGGAAACAAAGCACACAGTTTCATCTTTATTACAACACACGATACAAGAAAAAGCTTTTTCATTTTAAAAGTGTGTAATTAATTCTTGGCTAAAACATTTTTCTGAAGTAGAGCTCCTCCCAAAGTAAAGCCCCACAGTAGTAGTTTTAAGTCATAAAGAATCCAAGGGCTTGTTAAAGTTTAAAAAAAAAAGTAGGGGCAAAGCAGTGTCACTGGGCTGAAATTCCTTTGACAGATGTAAAGGTCTCGATGACAGTTATTTTCCAGGTCTGCAGCTCAGCAATCATGCCTCTGAACGGTTTCCCACATGAAGTGTTTGAAGAAGCGGTCGACGTGTGACTGATCTCTAAGGCCCACCGCCTGGTCTTCTTTAAGGATGAGGCAGAGGCAGAAGGAAAGGTGATGCTGATAAGAGAATCTGAACCAAATGTTGTCACGTTCTAGAGTTGATTAGATGCCCTTGCGGTGACTTATTACACAACCTGAGAGTGGAAAGGGAAAACCTCAGATGAAATATAGCCGCAAGAGGGGGAGATGCTTTTTCAGCAAAGAGCAAAAGCCAAGAGAGAAATTGTTGTTGATGCCTAAGATCAGGTCGGGCATCAGAGCATTCTCTGTGCTGTGGGATAGGTGTGATGCTGCAGATCAGACCTACTGTGATCTGCATTTATGTCTTCACAAGCTGCTGATTATATGAAAAAGCTTGTCTTCAATAAAGAACAAGACAATGCATTTAAAAGGCATTTTTGATCAATCTGGTTTGTTTCAGATTTTACCTTGTTCCTTGCATACATTAATGAATGAAAGCTTTGAAGCCTATGTATGTAACAGAATTAATAGACTTAAATTTGAAACCCTCTCTAAACGTCAAGAAAATGTTTCTATATTCGCTTATAAAAAGGTTATTGATTCATATATTTCACATATGCAATATGCAGTTTAAAGAAAGTTTAACCTTGCTCCTATATCTTCATTTTATTTTAAAAAGACAGTTACCTATAGCCATATTCCTAATCTTGGGATTAGATGCATTTTCTGTGTGTCACCCTACGGTTTGACTATGATAGTGGGGTATTCAGCTCAACAGAAAAGAGAAGGGAGCTTGGAATTCTGAAGGAGTTCTTTGGTCAAAACACACCAGTTCACTCAAGAGTGCTTTCACATCTATAAAACACTCTTGTTAAAAGTAGCAGCAAAAAAAGTCTGCTGCTATGGAAAGTACTGATTTGTCACATGAAACACGGACACCAAAGAACAGCTTATACATGATCTGCCATGTGCGACCACTGCTGCATGGCTTATTTTGCAGTATAAATACAGAAGTTGCAGTAAGTATAACTTCTCAAGACGTCTGCCATTTACTCTCTCATTAAAAAGCACCTTCTGGACTGTTTTGTTACCACAGAAACTAGTACAAGTTTTTCCACTGATTTCAGGACAGGCAGTGTCACCCCTTACATCCACCTTCCCGCAGATCCAAGGAGAGGCAAGAGAACTCCCTGCTGGTGTTACTAGCTCTGTAGCTTAGAAAAGGTATGAGTCAATGCTGAATGCTGTTTTGGGAAAGGAGTGTCATTCTTAATACTAGTCATGGCTTATGAAATAACTAAAGTACCCTCAAGATTTTCAAAAGCATTTATCAAGTGTGAAGACCCTGAAGCAAGGATTTCAGGATTTAATGTGTTATCATTATGTATTTTTAAGTATGTATTATTTGTAAATATGCATCATTGTATGTCTTAGTACAACAAATTGGTGTGCAAGCGCAAGGGAAAGTGCAAATTTTCCTAGTGCAAGGGAAAAACTGACAATCTCCTTAACCAGGTGCCACACTTCTCTCCAGACTCAATACCTATCACATACAGCCTGGATTTGTTCCACCTCTGGATGCCAAGGTGGCTAGTAATTATTGCCCAGCTTACTAGTTAACTAGAAATCCTGACTGAGGATGGCAGCTAAAATGCCATGCATAAACACCGGACGCTAATGCATACCCCAGATGTCCAAGAGATCCTAAGAAGCCTTTCAGAGTATGAAGGAGGATTTGGTCTAAACCAGATTTTAAGCTCTGTTCAATAGCTATCTGCTCTAGTTCCCCATGTTCAAAATGGGTCTGGTACAACACAAGTCTGCAATGAGTGGTGAGGCACCCGGCTGCCGCTGAAATTAGTAATCTGAAGAGCAGCCTGGGGCCAGGCAGACCTCAGTGGGGACACCAGCCAAGGAGAGGCAGCGGCTCCACTGTGACAGCCTCGGCATCCTGTTGCTCTTTTCTGAGGTGGCTGAACAGCCATTTTAAAGTCTGGCCTTTACCAGGCCTGCAATGGCCTAAATAAATCCCTGGATGATTATAATGAACAGAAGAAGATCCATAGTCTGGGAAAGTCTTGGGCTCTACCTATTACCTCACTTCTATAGCTCCAGAGGAACCATGACAAGGCTGAGGTTTTACCACAATGTAAATTGTTGGTTTGGGTGTCCCAAAAATGCATGTCTGGAGGCAGCCAGGTGGTTAGCGCTGCTTTGCAAGCAGCTGAGGCGAGTGCTGTGTTGAGCTAAGATGACTGAGATCAGCAGGAATTTGGGTCGGGAGTGTGGCTGTGACAAAGAGGATCTATGGCTCGAAGTTTCCCATCCCTCCGCCACAGGATCGTGACTCACAATGTCAAGGAAGAGGTCGTAGGAAGGAAGAGGGCAACAAAGGGACAGAGAGAGAAAAAAAATCCTTCCCCTTTAGTTTCTACCTCCCCTGGTGTTTTACCTCAGCAGTTTGAGAAATGTGTCTTTTTTTATCTCCTTCCTCAAGCCTGGGGAATTTTAAGGGCTATCCATGTGCTACCTCTGTACCTTCTTTTACTCTTCTGCTTCCCTTCACCACAAGCTCTTGCCCTCATCTAACTCCAGGCACATTTGTATCACAGGCACTGGCAGACGAGGACAGCTGCCTTCAGCACACCCTCACTTCAGCCCCACGCTGCCCTTCACCAGGTCCTCACACCCTGCACGACCCCGTCCCTTTGCTGGCAGCTTTACCAGGGTCTGAGCAGCTCATCCCTGACTTGGGGGCCAAAGTACATTGGGAGTACAGTGAAGGGTGCTGCCTTTGGGTTTATTTCGGTTGCACGAATAAGCAGAAAGCTTTACAACATAGTGCTGCAGCACAGATATTTAGTTACTGGAGCTGTAGAAAATGTTATATCACTTTGAGAGATGAGTTGGGCAGCTCGCGTAGCTCCTTGTGTGATGAGCAGAGTGAAGACTCTGCCCAGATGTCAGGAGGGTCTGACTGAAGTCTGAGTTCAGCAAGGAGAAGCTAAGAAGGATGCAGCAATATGTGACAGCAGGGCACTACAAAAGCACTGCTCATAAATGTGCACCAAGTGGTTTTTACCCTCTTTCTCACAGCTGCCAGCTCATGTAGGTATATGGCTTCATTCTGCTCTATTAAATCAAGTCTTCACTTTTCCTTTTGCCAGGAAGACAAGATCAGCATTGTTTTTTCCTCAGACATGCTATCCAGCTGTCTTTCTGGTTGCTTGACATAGTCTCATGTCCACAGTCACTGCATTTAGCAAGGAAGTGTCACCCCCATTTTACAGGTGTGAATGTGAGGCACAGAGTACGCTGAGACATCACCATGCAAGGAGCTTTCTTCCATTTCACCAATCTGTTAGATTGCTCGTCCTAAAAGCAAGAGGGGATGCTAAACTTCAGAGGCAGTGGGCACAGGAGGGAGTGAGAAAAGAGGAGAAGAAAGGAAGCTGTGGCATTGCCTGAATGCCGATTGCTTGCCACGCTTTGCTGTGCGTTAACTTTTATTTAGAGGAAGCTACTGAGGCTGTCAGTCCAGACTCTCAGAAAGTGTTGGGAAAAAGTGTGTGACAATCTACAGGGGAAAAAACCTCAGTCGGAAGGTCACTGATGGAATCGCTCCAAGTGAACATGCACGGTTCACTCCATATCCCCCACAATTTGTACCATAAACGGGTGCAAGACTCATTTCCCACGCACATCCCTTCAGCAGAGACTGTGGGCAAGGGAAGGGGGGACTTGCTCTCCTCCCGCTGCCTCTTGCAGCATTTCCCTTTGCCTTCCTTCTTCTCCCAGTTTATGCAGCTAGGTCCTGCTGTGTCCTCACCTTGCTAAAGGGTTGGAGCCTGCTCTGCCCTTTCAGCTGCTGGTTCAGCCTTCACTTTTGGGGAGCACATTATGCTGTAGTCTGGTCTACAGTCATAGCTAGCTATAAATTTGCCTCCAGTGCAGGAAAGTATTTTAGCTGCTGGGCTTGCAAAAGGCATGCACAGCGAGAGTGTCAGCAGCTCCTCCGATTGCTGCTGAAAGATGAATCTGAGCTAGCTGGCCTCAATACATCAGATGCCAAGACTACGGGGAGGAGCTGGGAGAGATGAAAGGAGATGAAAAAGTGGGAGGGAAGATTTGCTGTTTCTGTGGAGACCAAGACTTTACTCAAACTCAGGTTTTTGCATCCCTGACCCCAAGGCGACCTGCTGACCTCTCCTCCCAGCCTGACTCCAGCCCAGCTGTTTCTCCTGAAGGAAAGGGGCCAGACTCACCTCCTGCTCTCTGCCTGACAGGGTGTCCAGGCAGACTCCTTCCTGCCAGAGTAAATACAATTAAAAGAGCATCACACACAGGGTTTGGGCCACCTAATACCAAAGAGGTCAACAGGATAGGTGCCCCAGAAAGCCCCAATGTGACAATGCCATCATAACAAGTAAATAACTGCACATGTGCTACTCTTTTGAGTTTGCTGACTGCATAGGTAAGAATTGTTGGATGTTGCTTGTTCTCTACACATATGTAAAAAACTGTAAAATAAAGATCTGAAGCAATCCATGAGGTTATGAAACCAGCTTCCAAAAGATGTTCGCTAATCACTTTCCTAGTCAAAAGGCCCTAATAAAAAAAGTTGTGGCAGCATGCAGCATGAAAGCTAAACCAGCACAGACTAGCAAAGAAGCGGGAGATGTATGGCTAGCTCCTGATAGGAAGAATTTATTTGCGAGGAAGAAGCAATATTTAAAAATCAGTAGAGAAATAATCTAGTCCACAGCCAGGACAAAGCAACTACAATTATGCATGCTCGTATTAAGAAGGAACAGTGGTTCCATTGCTAAACTCCTTCCTCAGGCAAGAGATCAAAGCAAATTACACCCATAAGAAGAATTTCTACAATGCCTCACTAATTAAATAGCAGTTGGTTTGTGTAATATTGAAATCAAAAAACATGTAAACAAACCTTGAGACAGGATTGAATATTTTCCATGCAGACATGAGCCTGAACAAACTCTATCTTGCACTGTGCCTGAGTTCCGGAGAAGTTTGAATCCAGAGATGGATCCAATTTTTGTGCTCCAAATGCATCTCCACTTAATATTAACAAAAGTCAAATCCTTAGCAAGAAAAACACAGTACCTTGAAGGAAAATGCAGAACACAACCAATGACTGATGACAAAATGTAAAATGGGTTCAACTTCAGTGATGTTTCAAAACTAAAAATGAGACTGACTGGTGTCACATACTTTGACTCAAGTAAGCATATACATTCAGCAATTTTTAAGCTCCTGTAAGCAAGAAAAGGAATGAGCATTACAGTAACAAAACTAATAGCAGTACCTTCCAGTATGACTAAGAAGGTTCCCAGGCTAGTGGCAAGGCAGCAGCAAAGACCAGCAGCACCCTTCTTTCACCCTCCCTTCTGAGTGAATTTATCTCCAAGAAGGTGGACAAGTGCTGCAACGTATGTGGTACTGGGCTGCTCAGAAAGGGACAAAATAATAACTAGAGTTTAGCACAGCTTTTTATGGAAACACTGCTGAAAGTCTACGAGCTCTGACATGGTGACACCTACAAATCTCTTCCACCTGACAGAGGTAGAGGCTGTGTTTTGAAGGGGCTATCCCTGCAGCTGCATGTGTTCACCTAAATAAAATACATGATACCTAAAAACAGGCAGTTGGGAATTTCTTGGCTCTTTTCCATCGTGAGCCTGTAGTGGGAACTTGCAGCTTCTCTGCTTTCCATTACTGTTTTCTTCTTGTTGATTTAAGGATTACCTGCAATGCCTCTGTCTGTCAGAGACCCCGCTGGGAACACTGGGAGTGCTTCCCCTCCTTCATGGCAGAGATCTCTCTTCTCCCAATTCAGCTTCTGTTTGTGTATGCCGGTGTTGCTCTGGCTGTGTCTGCTCCAGTAAATGCAGCAAGGCCGGGGAAAAGGCTTAAGCACTGGCCCACAGCTGCCTCTACCATTTGGCTGTAGGCAGGCTCCTGGGAGCAGTGCCGATGGCTGCCTCCTAGCCTGCTTGCATTGCTTAGGCACAGTTTGCAAGTGCCAAGAACCATTTTCTCGCAGCAGAGGTAGCCCTGTAACCTCCCATCCTTCCCAGTCACTGTCCCTTCCCCATATCCAAGGACCATTCCACCTCATCTCTGATTCCCTTCCTGTTAACCCAGGTCTGCACATATACACACAGCATATTACCACATCCATTGCTATTCCTGTTTTTCCCTTTGAATCATAACCCTGGAGCCCTGTATCTCTAGAGCGCCAAGTTTCTCTCAGAAAGATTTACAAAATGAGAATTTCCTTCTCAAGAGCTCATCCGCTTAGTCCCCACCTGCACTCCTAATCCTACTGGTGACATCAGGGGGAATGGGCAGACATTTGAATTTTCAGTAAAAGGCAAAAGTGATTGGTCTCATATTCATTTTCTACACCCACACCCATCTGCTCCCAAAAGAGCAAAAGAGAACTTTAAAAAAAAAAGAGAATAAGCAGAAATAATAGCCAAAAACGCTGCACACCCAGAAATATGTCAGAATCACACTATTTCTGAAGTGAACACTTCTGAGTTTCCCGTAACAACAAACTGGATACACAGTTCAAGTACCCTTTGGATACAGTAACTGGGAACTGGAACAAGCAGCCAAACGTTCAGCGTGGATGTGGCCTCTCTCCAAGGGCAGGGTAGGAGACTCACGGGGGCAATACTTTCTCCCTCCACAGGCAGAGCACCAGGAAAGCACATCTCCCTCCCAGGGAGCCAGGGTGGCCACAGAGCTGGCCCGGCTTCACAGGCAGCCAGAAAAACCCTCCTGTCCTTTAAGTTCCCCCTGAGAGGACATTCTTTTCCCAGCTCACCTGCGCCAAGCGCTTCCCTTTCAGGGCAGCTCAGAGCTCTGCTACCTACCACAGACATCTGCAGATGACTCTTCTGCAGACACCTACTTCTAACCAGCTTAACCTGTGCAGAGTTTTGCTTTGCTGTGAAAGGACATCTCTCTTAATTACACATTTGAAAAGTCCTTGCACACACAGGCACATTCACATATACAGTCACACACACACACTCACATGTACACACGCACTCTCACACATTCACACACACAGGGAGGTACCAGCCGCAGCCGGAGGATGAGTATATTCAGCACCGGCTTAAAGCATAACTCCACCGCGTCCCTCATTTTATAAATAAAAGCTTAGCAGAAAAATGTCTTGGGAGGAGAAGCCACAGGGCTGTTATAGTTTTAACAGACCCAGAGTGCTTATCTCAAGCTGAGAGAGCGATTTCATGGCAATAATTTGTTTAAAGTGTTGCTGATTGCTTCCTATTTCTTCCTAGCAAATGACTTTTACACCTTTCTACTGTTGCTTTTATACGAGCTGCTATGGCAATTACTCTGTGGGAGGCTGTGTAAACATCACACAGACCCTTTTATCTGATTACTAAGGGCCATAGAAGACACTCCTGAGACCTGACAAAAAGTATTTTCATACGTTTTTCCCCTTCCTTGAAAAAATTATTGTTACTAAGTTGCTAGCAGCGTTTTCTCTATTCTTACAGAATGCATTCAAGTGTCCTTGCAACAGAGACTGTCTGATCCCTGTAAGCAGCTTCATTGAAGGGACCTTCAATAAAGTAATAAATAAAATTACTGAGAGGTCCTGGAGGCAAGGAATTGCCCCTTCTCTGCTAAAGAGGAATTTCTCTGATAAAATTATTTCAAATCAAGTTGACTCTTTCAGAAGAACCAGGGACACAGTGATTAGGGCTAATCAGAGGAATCTCTTTCTGGTTCATCCTTTTATTCTCAAGTGCCAGTGCTAGGTGTCAGCTATCCATTTCTCCTCTCCCTGCTAGGAACAGGTTGATGCAATGATGTTCGGAGTCTGAGCAAGGCGCTTTGTGTCTTTGACTGGGGCTCCAGCCCAAGGATTTGGTTTGGCCCATGAAAGTTTTCTGCTTTATCCCAACTTCAGGGTTTCTGCATTCTCCGCTCTGCATCTCTCAGAGATCTGAGCCCTGTCAGATCACCTGTGAAGCCCAAGCATCATCACAAAACCACATCTCTGTCAGATTAACCAGAGGACACACTAAAAAGTCTTTGCCAGGTTTCAGCTTTTTTCTGCCAGTTTTATTCTGACTTTAAGAGAACTTAAAACAGCTGAACCAGCACAAAGTTAGAGCAGCACAGGATGATAACACAAGATCTGGCATAAATCCTGCTGGTACAAAGTCAGGTTGTCAATGTTTTTTAGCACATTTATGCTGATGATGTGAGTTCATTCTTGATCAGTGTTTTGTGTCATGTGACCACAGTGGGGTTTTTTTCTTATCAAGAAAATCATTATATTATTCAATGAAGAGTGAGAAAGACACTCTGATAACAATTAGTAGCAAGAGAATGACAAAGCATTAAACCTTACAGGATGATTAACTTAACAATTAACTATTGCAGCTAGGATTGTGATGCATTTTAATCCTTGATTGTCAGTTGTTTGGGGGATTTGATAATTTAACTATAACTTCTATAAAAAGAATTATTAAACTCCTACATGCTCACCAGCAGATTATATTCCCTTGTATGATTTAATGCAACATAGTCTAATATAAGTAATATGATACTTCTTTCCTCAGTATTCCATATGAATGAGATGTTTCAAATGTCTTATGGATGAAAGCATCAAAATGCAAAAACAAAATTCGTAAGACTTTTACCTGTAGGCGAAATGGGGAAAACACTCCTCGGTGATGTTATCTTAGATTCTTAATCGTCATTTTCCATTTTGTATATATTTTGTATTATTATCCCATTTCACAATCCCTGAATTCATATTTACTTTGGGACAAAGGTAAATTTGAAAATAAGCACATCAGTTTACTTCCAAAAGCTGCCATTTCCAGTCACTCTGTCCCAGGGATAAAAAGCATACATACAATGTTGGGAGGGTAGCACTCTTAGATTCATCCAGTTGTGTTGTTTACCTTTGGTATAATCAAGGAAAGTTTTCTGAATTGCAGGTCGTATTAGTCTCCCAGAGCATTTACTGCCATGATGGTCCTTCTGCTGCTCATCCACCCCTACTGATACACCATTAATAATACACAATGACAGATTCTTATATTAGCCCCCCACAGCAAGTTAAGGGTGGTTTTTTTCAGTGTTTAAAATGTGTTATCAATACTAGCAGAGAGCAGGACTCTGGTAGATACTGGATCAAACTCGTATTCAATAAAGGGAATAAAGGACATTATGCTTATCCTTACTTACACATAGTGTTCTCTCCTCATTTCTACTTGCACTTCTGGGCAGTGAAATAACTCCCTAGCTTTAAGAGAAGAGCAGGTACTCATCAATAGGCTCTACGACATCTGTTGAAAGACGTGCTGTGTGCAGCATGATGTCAAACAGAGGGAGCGTGAGCTCATTAGGAAGTTATGAAAGGACCTTCCTTGTTCCTTGGACTGAAAGCCCATTTCTGGCTCCAGGTGGTAAAAACATTAAAATAAGACCAATTGTGCATTATTCTCACTGCTTATTTCACACAGGCATGAACTGGTCTGGTACAAGAAGTGTCTGTCAAGTAAGTGAAATGAGATAAGCAGGACTAACACAATATTATGCACTTAGCACAACAGTAACTCCTGTAACATTATCTAGATGGCTACATAAATCGCTCTTAAGTACTCCAAGTGTAGTTACGTGCATTTTCTTTACAAACAGGCTTGGTAACATTGTTCTTCCCGGCCTTTGCACACCCACATACATGCTCCTTCAGCCCTTAGAAAGTGAGAACTGTAAATGTATGAAACAAAAGCTGAAATGATTATTCACAGCAGTACTACCTAACTGAAGCAAAAGTCTTCTGAGATCTATTTGCTATATACATCCATGGCTATATGAAAATACAATACAATACCGCCCTCTATTAAATGAACATTCATTTGCCCAGCATAAGCCGGATAGTGGAAAATCCTGATTCAAGCCCCAAGATTTGTGTAAGGATACTGCTCAGACCAAAGAGGAAACTGTTGTATGGTATCTGATGTTCATTTGCAACTCAACACTGAGCTAACTAATTCATCGCTGTTCCTTAACGTTATCAAATTCAATCCTAAAGCCTCAGTTGGTGTGAATGGTGGCACTATTCCACCACAAAAACTTGTTTCAGATAAAAAAAAATACACCTTGTGTCAGTGTCTAGTCAAAGCTGCTTCCCAAGTACAATCCCCTTCAAACCGTTTTATACAAATGAGACAATTTCTGACCTGTTTAACTAGAAGAGGAGGGGTACTTAGAAAAAAATCCCATGTCTCCAGCTAGCTTTAGCAATTTAACTGCCATGTGGTGTGGTTTTACAGCTCCTAGAGAGAGAGTTGCAGAGCCCCTAACCTGCCTTACCCACAGTGGGTGCCCTTCTGTCTCCCCTTCCTCTCAAGGGACCTCAGAGAGAAGACGATCCTCACGAGGGGTTCTGCTTGGTTGCCTCCTGTAGACACAGAGACATGCTGGAGCCCCCCAGGACACTGAAGACAGCGCGGGAGGCTGGCAGGTGGAACCTGTGCTCTCTGGGCCAGTGCACCCTGGGTGGCACTGAACATTCAGTGCCCATGGAGGTTGTCATCAGCCAGGTGGTCATTCCAGAGTCAACCCGGGGACAGCACAGGCAGAGACTCTTTCCATGGGACAGTAAGGAAGGGTTTGGCTATACAGACACAAGCTATGCCATGCCACTTACTCCCAAGGGCAGAGAGTAGCCCCTGGTCCATTTTATTTACTGGTGTAGATGTAACCCTCAGCTTCAACAGTGACATTTCTTGAAGAACTGCACAGTCTGCCCAAAGGGAGTGAAATAACAGATACCAAATCGTATCTTACTCTGATACATTAATATTATCATGGCTTACTATGAAATAAATAACCAGATGTAAATTCTCCAGCCTTCTCCAATCACATCTGAGTAATCACAAATCTCTCCTTAAAAAAAGAAAACAAAACACACACAGAGAATTAAAATTAGTCTAATATTTCTATCTAGGCTATTTCACTCCTTGAAGATGTTTAGGATTTTCTGTTGCTTGCTTGCCCCTCTCTAGCTGTCCTTTCAGAAGCTCTGGGGATTTGTGGGACAGTAACACCTGAGAGTTTATTGCCCCCAAGGATCCCCCCACCTTTGCACCCAGCCTGCCTCAGCTGCCATCCACCTCACAGCCTAAGCCAATTCAGGTTAACAGAGCTGGCTGGGAGTCGCCGAATAGCAGCCACATCATCTGTCCCACCATCCCTAAAAGAAGGGAAGTCACTTCTAAGAGTGGCCGCAGGGAACGCTCATTGGACTTGGGCTCCTAAAACACTGCTGTGAAAACTTGACCCCAAACCTGGAGCATGCTGCGTAGCCACTCACTGCAATGTGAGGAGACTTGGATTTCTGTGTTCTTAGTGGTTTGACTTTGGTTCCTTGCTAAAACAGACATTTTAACAAGTATGTCTCTGGAAGCCTTTGAATTGGTTATCCTTGTAATGTTTGTTCCTAAAATGGCCTGTTGCAGGAAACACTTAATATTTCACATCCCTTTTGTACATGGTGACATATAAACTTCATGCCTACAATTCTATTCTTTAGAGTAATTGTAAATCTTTACACCTTCTTTCACACTTCCATTTCTCTAGTACTGACCAGATGGCAATGGCTCTAACCCTCAATTTGCAAGGTATATGATGAAGTGTAGATGACAACCAGTAGAGCCAGTCATATTGCTCCTCATGTGTCTTTCTAGTCTATTCTCCTCTTTCATTTGAAGATAAGAAGCTGTTGTTCTTTTTTTTTTTTTTTCAATAGATTACTTTGTTAAGTCTGCTCAAATGATGCAGTGATTGCATACAGTCTGTGAACACTTTCCACTGAGACTCCAGGAACTATATGAACTCTAAATTAGCTATTCTAGGACCTATTTGTCTGATTTTCTACATCTACAGAAAAACTACAAATCTGAGAATATAGGAAGCAGTAACATATTATTTTCTTGTTTCCTGTTATATTCAATGTAACAGATTCTCCAATCTAAAAGCAGCTGTTGTAACATTTTATACCACTTTCTACTAGGGTACTTTTCAATTTTGTAACTTCATTGTAACAGTTTGTTTTCAGTTTAATAATAGAAATTTCCTGTGTGTTACATGTAAATGTATTTCCCATCATGTAAGAATTTTTATAAGTAAAAGTTACTGTCTTAGTTTAGCCATCTTCCTCCCAGAGGGATTAATGAGACTACATATTTCTGGTCCCTGTAGGCAAAATTATCAGTTATTTGTCATCTTTAATCACCTGATTTCTCACCACACAAATCTTCAGTACAGCTGTCAAAATAGGAACATTTTCTTTATTTCTATGTTTACATATATTCTCTTGTCCCAGTTTTCTCAGGTATGTAAAATCATCCTATAAATCTTTATCTACGGAGTATTTCAAAGTCATCACATGCTTTTAAACTGGACCACAGGCAAATGAAAGGTACCTGTTGCACAGAATGACCAAGTTAGTGGCATTCCTTGGTGGACTGATGCTTCATTTTGATTTAGGAAAGGAAAATATAGCAAGGTATTCAATCTGTGTATCAATCAAGATAACAACAAGATCCTTACCTTTATGCAAATGAAGAAACTCCCTAATTTTATATTCAGTGCTGTTCCCCTTTGCGTATCAGAAGTGCTATCAGTTGAGAAAAATGTTTTCTTTCAAAGGCACAAACTGTAGAGGACTCACAATTTGGCAGCACGTCTGGCAGCAGGCAACATAATACCTATTGTTCTTAAATCTCTTTGAAATATGAATGAAATCCAGCAGAAAATTAGAAACCCGGCTGACTTCACTCAGCATCAGTGGTTTCGTATAACCATGCAACAGACAAAGTCTGAATCCCACTCCTGGAAGGAAATACCAAATACCAGTATATTGCCTCGAGGCAATTCCACTCCTAGCAAAATACAAAGCTCCCCAATTGCAATGATGCAAGGTCACAGTGAGTGAAATTACAGAGAACAGGCAAAGGAACTAACTCTTAACTAAAAGAGATGAGGTGGGAATAAAGAAACTGAGAGCAAGTGACGATTTCTCTGTTATGAGTACAAACTGCACAGGTGCCTTACTTGCCTTTCTTCATTGGAAAGAAGAGGTGGAGGGTGAGCTGGGAGGGTTGGAAACTGCGTGGTAACAGTAAATGGGGTTTTGCCTAGGGTGTAGACAGTTTTGGCCAGTGCTCAACCAACACAATGACTTTTATGTCATCATTCCAGTTGGCTCAGATTGACTCTTGGGCTGCTCTAAACTATATCAGAAGCTGGAGCCTGTAGGCTTAGGGAAGCACTAAGTTTCTGCAAAGCCTCCTACCTCCATGTTTGCTCTTTACCTCTTCAGCAATCCAGTTTTTGTCTGCTCCTACAGTGCCTCTGACATGTTCAAGCAGGAGATGACAGCCATCACAGCAGCATGTGCCATTTTGTGATGGAATCTGTGTTCACAGACCTTGGCAATTATATTATAGGCCCTCATCTGTTCAGTGTTTAATTTGTGAAACATTGTTTGAATCAAAGACATATTACATGACTCATACCACGTGATACAGCAACTTTAGCATCCTACAGTAAGAGCTCCTCTGAGATGGTCCACAACATATTGCCCAGAACATTTACGAAGCTGTCAATAATCTGTATTTCACCCCTGTCCTGATTTATTTTGCAGATTTTTCCTTCTGTGTCTTATATTTTTGGTAACCTAGGCCAGTAACATATTACTGAACCTTATATTCAGAGGAGCCTTCAGTGTCCTGTCCTTAAATTGGGACAGAAGCAGAACTGATTAGCAATACAGTCCCAGTTACCCTGCACTGCTGGTGTGCAGCTGGTGAAGAACAGAAAAGTTAACCTCTAACAGGATAACTCTGAGCCTTCTTTGCTGGAGTTTATCAGAGATATCAGGTTTTGAAGTGTAAGAGTCAGCCTCTCACAGAAATTAGTGCTTTCCAAATTATTTATATGCTAGTGTAACATTTTCAAATCGGTTAATAACAAGTTACTTCTTGCAGGACTTCACCATAAGCTTTCTCTATGTTTCTGAATGCACAGCTCTGTTAATCAATTTTATGCAACTAGTGTTCCTGATCTACTACCCAAATGTGCCCTAGAGAGTTCATAGGACCTGCTGTAAGCCTGATTGATAGTATATTTCTTAAATTAGTTTGCCTTAGAGGGGAAAAGATTAGGGCCCTATAGACCCTTGAGAACCTACTTTTAGGTCTTTGCCAGAAGACATATCTTTTATCTCTCTTGCAGAGAAAATTTCTCTCACTTTGTAACACTGGAGGTAATACTTCAAAGCTATCCACTATAAATTGAATGACAGAAATTTGAATAGTATTTAGTTCATGGCAACCCTGTTATTGGCTCCAGGGAGGAGAAAAAATTCTGATATGATCATGGTGCAGCTTTACTTTGCACTAAATATGGGTCTGCCTCAGAGGATGCACTGATTTAGTTACTTCCACTGTTATTACTTCTGGCATAATGTGCAACAGGTTTTATATCCCAGAATGCTTAGTGCTTTATCTCTGTGTTGAATTTTAAGTTTGCATGGAGATGCAAAATACGAATGGTCACGGATATTTTCTATGGTCAATAAGGTAGAGAGAGCTAACCGTATAACATGGTGCTTTCTGGAACCGATTCTCTCCTGCAGGATACTCCTAGTGTTTTAAAGAAATATTTCACTAAAGTTACATTAGCATAAAAAGATGCAAAAGAGAAGTGAGTATTTGACTGTATTTTTGCATAAGCCTCCTCATTATCTGGTTCATTTTCAGCTTAATACATAAGTCCTCTGCAAAATAGCAAATATTTATAAATTGTTCTACTTTTTTTTCCCCCAGAGTTTCTCTAAAAATCTCTGCCACAATCCTATACATGTAAACCTCTATACAAGCACTTTGGAGAAAACTAATGTCCCCAAAACAAAACAAAAAACTCAGACCAAAAACTGTTTTCTTTGCCCCATGACTTGAAAAGCAGAAGAATTTACCCCAAATATAAAGCAGTCAAAACCACATCTATAGTCTTAATTAAGTAGCTGTGCTGTGTTGTTTACAAATTTACAAACTGGAGAAGCTGCAATCATCCACTGTAGAAATAAATAAAATGCATTTTAAACCATATTTATAACTACCACAGAGTAAGCAAATTACTTTGTGAAGGCTGATACCTAGTTCTGTACTATTCATTTTAGCTTCCGGTAGATTTTTGTTTTAAATAATTTTTAAGATGGGAATTTACTGTTTGTGATTAACATCAAAATTTCATCTCTTTCACCAGGATGTCCCTCACTTCTGTCAACTCTGTTGGAAAGCCAACTCATCTTAATTTAAACAACTCAAGTGACAAACTAAGAGTCTATCATGGTAATGGACAGCCTATGAGGCACACTCATTACAGGCCTGCAGATTGCAGAGTGCTGAGATAGCAGCCTTCCTTATTAGTGGGAATACTAAATATATTGCCCTGCTACCAACTTTGGACCCTGAGAAACCAAGTCCAAAAATCTTAACTGTGTGAAGGTCTGGCATCCCTTTCTTTCTGCAGCTGTCCTTCTTTATATCCTATCATGAAACAATGCTCAACTTGCAAGAATTAATAGCATTAGCTATTAACCCCAAGCATCTAATAAAGTTTTCCAATAATCAGATGTTATATTCAAGATTCCATCTTCCTGTCTTCCTTTGAGATATCTATTATTATGAAGGAATGCCAGGTTTCCTTAATATATTTATTATGCCAAAAGACATTTATTATTTCCCAGGAAAATACAAATTTTATTGCATAAATTTTACTGCACAAAACACTGGTAAGGTATTAGAAAGCTTTTTAGAATTTTTTTGCTCTAAACTGTTCTGTGCCAGCCTGGATGTGAAAGCTGAAGTGAGTAGACCTTGTTCTGCTACTGGTGACCCAAGAGTATTGTAAAAGTGCCCCAAAGACCCTAGTTCTGGGCTCTTCACAGGGACGGACTTCAGGAAAACACTGCAGCCAAAATAGTTTTATTCAGTGCTATTGTAGACTGAAAAAAAGAAAGTTTGTAAACTAAAGCAGAACATTTTACTTATTGATCCACTTATGTTTAAACTGTTTCTGTTCACTAGTAGCTATCAAAAGTGGTCACATCCTTCTACTTTTAATGTTTAGATTAGATTTTCATTAAAAATGTGACTCTAATGCCTATGTTTAGTATCAGGAATTAAATAAAAATCAATATGTTTAAGATCATATGAGATTAGATGAGGCGAGAGAATAACCCCAGGTTTAAAAGTTGTTTATTCTCATTTAGTACCTTGTTTCCTTCACAGATTTGCCTTATATGTATACAGCATAGCTTTACTCTTAAATATTTTTACGCTCCTATACTTCTCTATTGGCACACAGTCTTTTATCCAGCATTATGTGAGGGTTTCTGGCATGCAGTTGCAAGGTGCATATCCTCATAGATGCAGTTTTGTCCATCCAGACCACAGACCACATGTGGGAAGTAAAGCGCAGTTTTAACAAGAGGGAGGTTCTCCTAGTCCTAGTCAATAATGCATCACATACTCTACATAAACGAGCCATTCCCTTTCAGAACCCCAAATAAAGCTGTCAATTCAATACTAAGAATGAATAAAAAGCAACAAAGAAGAAAGGAACACAAAATACCCCAAAATTTCACTTTTTTGTCCTTGTCTCCATGACAAGTTTTCTGACTTTCTCAGATCTTGTTTGCATTTCCCCATTGGAACAGGCTTTGCTGTCTGCACCTGTATCTACACAAATCCTCTGCAAATGTTGCCAATTTACAGATGTGCTGGGGTTTTTGCCTGTTAATCACATATGCTCCTTTACAATGGGTCTTCTTAGACTGAAACCTACTACCATGGTTCCCGTTGAGCCAGGGCAAAATCAGACAGGGCCCACGGGGTGGATGCTTCTCTCGTCCCATACAGTACTGGATGACTTGCAGTGCTTCCTAACTTAGCTTCGTACCTTGGCATGTTTGGGCGCCCCAGTCGTTTGTCCTAATTTTTCAGTCCTAATGCTGGCTCTGGCATCATGCATGGTATGTTGGGTAATCCAAAAAAAGAGCTTTCTAGTGCCAAGGCTACTTTGAAGACAACTAGTTGTGGAAACTTTCACTGAAAATCTAGCCCCCTGCAAACACACTGTCTTGTTACTAGCTTTCAGGCTCTTCCCTGATGCATTTTATATACCTTCCTACAAAGGCCCTAAGACTTTCCATGCTTCACCCTCATGTTTTCTTAAGTCTCTCTTCAAAAGGAAAAGGTATAGGAACTTACTTTGGAATTTAAGATGAAAGCCAAGTCTGCTCCAGTGTGCCTGAATCTGGTTTCTTTGAGAAGGCACCAGTCGGATACCCCTTCTAGTGCATTGGGATGGTGAAAAACATGAAGACGGAGCATGGTGTTTTATTCCATTGCATGAAGGTTCTTATGGCACACTCACTACTGCAATATCTACACCTTGGAATAGTGCATTTAATGTGGTGAGTGTACATCAGTCATCCTGGGCTGCTTATTTTCTCACCTTCTTCCTGAAGGGACAAGAATCTACAAGGAAGTGCCTTTTTCAATTAGCTTTGGGAAGGTGGGAGAAGCTATCCCTTTTCCTTTAACATACCTACTGTGTTGTGTGTAAGAGAGGGCAGAACAGAACAGCATTTGAGGCAAAAAAATGGTGATATGCATGGCGGCCTTTAGATTTTGCAGAATTTTAATATAGACGCTCTGATTTGACCCCAAAGAAATGTATTTTT
Source organism: Balaeniceps rex (assembly GCA_013401315.1). Taxonomy (NCBI): domain Eukaryota; kingdom Metazoa; phylum Chordata; class Aves; order Pelecaniformes; family Balaenicipitidae; genus Balaeniceps; species Balaeniceps rex. Next base: position 54,089 of record VYZW01051237.1, read on the forward strand.
GTCTCACAAACAATATTTTTTCTCTTTATGCAAACTGTTCTGTTGTGTCAGAGGTTTTATAAGATAAAGCATTAAACTTTTCCTGGGTGAAGCTCACTTTAAACCTCAAAAAATAGCCCCAAACCTTCCATTGGTTTTGAAATGCCATAGAAAACCAGCACATAGACATGACAGTGCCCACAGGTGCCACAGCTGCTGGGGAAATGCCCTCAGCACTGGTTAAGGCGCAATGTTGGAACTTTAGGGCCAGCTAAATTGTGTTAACATCAAGGGCAGGCTCTGCAGAGCACAAGAATGGTATGGGGCAACGTGCAGAGAGCTTAGCAAGCATGATAGAAGGCCATCATGGATGTACATGGTGATCCTGACTGAGCCTGAGCACAAAAAGGAAGCGCACAGAGACAGGAGCTGGGACAGGCCAATTAAGAGGATACAGAGACATTGCCTGTGCATGTAGGGATGGAATAGGGAAAGCCAAAGCTCATCTGGAGTTGAAGCTAGCAAGGGAGGTGGAGGACAACAGGAAAGGTTTCCTCTGTAAGTACACTGGCAGCAAGAGGAAGGCTAAGGATAGTGTGGGACCATTGCTCAGTGGGGTCAGGAACCTAGTGGGAAGGAAAGGTGTACTTCTATACCTTTTTTGCCTCAGTTTTCATTTGTCCTCAGGCCTTGCAGGTCCCAGAGTCTGCTGGCAGAGTCTGTGGGAGTGAGGCCATACCTGCAGGAGACAAGGACAGAGCTAGGGATCACTTAACCACTTGGATGTGCACAAGTCCTTGGGACCAGCTGGGATGCATCCGAGGGTGCCGGGGTAGCTGGCTGATGTCATTGTGAGGCTGGTCTACATAATTTTCAAAAGGTCATGGCACTTGGGGGAAGCTCCTCAGGACTGGAAAAAGGCAACGCCACACCCATCCTTGAGAAGGACAAGAAGGAGGATGCATGGAATTGCAGGCTGGTCAGCCTCACCCCAGCCCCTGGGAAGGTGATGGAGCAGATTGTTTCAGAAACCATTCCAAACTCATGAAGGACAAGAAGGGGGTTGGGAACAGCAAACATGGGTTTGCCAAGGGCAAATAATGCCTGGCCAGTCTCAATGCTTTCTGTGATGACACCCTGTGGACAAGGGTAGGGCAGTGAATGTCATATACCTTGACTTTAGCTAGGTCTTTGACACAGTCTCCCCTAGTTTCATTATCACTGTACAAGTGGACGATAAGGTGGGTGAAAAATTATCTGGACTGCCAGGCTCAAAGCTGCAATCAGGGGTGTAAAGTCCAGCTGGGGTCTACAGTTTAATATGCTCATTAACAACCTGGATGATGGGACTACATGCAGCCGCAGTAAGGTTGGATGAGAGGGTCAATATGCTGCAGAGCAGGGATGCTATCTGGAGTGACATGAAGAAGCTGAAAAACTGTCTGACAGGAACCTCCTGAAGTTCAACAAAAGCAAGTGCAAAGTGCAAAGTTTAGGTATCAGGTTTTAAGTTCAGCAAAGGACTCCAAGAGCTTTCTGAATGGTAGGCTGGGGGTCAATCAGTGTAGGAAAGCTGGCCTGAACTTCTGAAATTCACCAGGAGAGTTTTTGGGCAGTGTTCATTATCAGATATTTATTATTCAAGAGTAAGGCTTTCGCTGGCTTACATGAACCTAGTGAGTACTTAGATGAGTAGGAGCAGTCTACCTTGTGCTTCTCAGGGAACAGAAACCACCGCCTATGTCTTCGCATTAATTTCTCTATACTGCGTGTTTAGAAAGATAAAGGAAAGTTTGCAGGCAAATACTCTGCCCACTTCCAAGCTCTTCCCTGCTCTTTTCTGGTCAGTGTTGCTAGAACCTGGCCAGACTTTGCCCTATAGAGAAACACAAAAGCTCTGTACTCTGGTCTTAAAGCTATTCAAGCTTACTCAAACCTATCTCAAATGTCAATATTAGTTACAGAGCTATCAAGAAAAAAGTTGGGTCTGGGGCCATCATCGTGCCGTGCACACGCCCCTCCCTCTGCAGGATGAGGGTGCATCCTTTGCCAGCTAGCACTGGGTGGAGAGCACTTTGATTCTCCTTTACCAAGTCCCTATCTCCAACTAACCTACTCAGTTCCCCTTCTCACTATGAAGCAGAGAGGAAGGAGAAAAACTGCTTACTCTTTTTCTCTCTGCATTACGGTCATGTTTAACAGCTATTTCTGTGACACCTGGAGTGCTCCCGTATCCTAGCAGGTTTTGAGGTGTTGATGTTGCAGCAGGACAGCAGTGTGTTAAAGACTCCTGATGAGCAGAGAGAAGCTCCTTCTCATTGCAGTCCTCTGTGTCTATGAAGGCAGGGGACAGAGCAGTCTATCTCCTTCCTTCCCAGAAGCTGTGTCCTGGTGGGAGAAACAGGGGAGGGAGGGAAGGTGAAATGGAAAGCGGGGAGGAGGTAAACAGCGAGAGAAAAAACATGGTAAGGAGAGAAGAGCCTTGCATAACCTTTGGACTTGTTGCAGCCAAGTCACATTTTTTACAATTGCAAGCTTCCACGTCTTGCTGGGCCGTTCAGAAAAAGCTCCCACAAGAAAGGGATTCTAACTTCTAAAAAAACCCTTCATTATTACTATTTATTGTTACATTCTGATAATTTCCAGGATTTCTGACAACATTCCAGTTTCCAGGGAGCCATAGAAATCCGTATAAGAAATTAATAAAACAAGAAGTATATATAAGAAACTTATGTATATATAAGTATATATAAAACACTTGGTTTTTTGCCTTTTGTTTCCTTTGATAAAAGAGGCCATCAGCATCTTTCAGCTAAACAGCTTCCACCCAGTTCCTGTGTACGAGAGCACACATCAGCAGCACCTCCGTGTGAGACTGATGCATTCACCAAAACCCCTGAAGCAAGCACAGTGCACCATGGGCTGATAATGCAGACCTCCAAGCCTGCTTAGTGAAAGTTTTTTACATCTTAAAGAGTAAGCATGTATTACAATACTGTCTGTTACATCAGTTAAAGGGAAAAGGCCTGATCCTATTTAAAAAAAAAAAGCCTACCCCTATTTCAATTGGTGAAATATTATGTAAAGAAAGACAAGAATCCCAGATTAAAAATGGCATGATTAAAATAGGTCTTCAATGCTTATGATCTGAAGACCTGTATCCTCCAGAAAGCCACTGACATACAGAAAAACTGCTTATACCTCCAGACTTCTGTAACACAGCCTCTCAAAATCAACCTTTTGCCCTCTCCTTCAGTCCTCTCCTTCCTCTATAACATCTATTTTTTTTGTATAGAAATAAAAGCAAGGCCATGCTGGATTTTCTTTCCTCCCTCTCCCCTTTTCTTTTTGATTATGGGCTTAAGAGAGTGAAGTAGACAGGAACGGGAAGCCCCAGTGAGCACAGATCACCTTATGTAGTCTATGTGTTCGAAGAAAAAAGCAAAGCTGGAGCGCAAGAACAGTATGGCGCGCTCTCCCTGTTTGCTCTGTAATATCCCAGATTTACTAGCAGCACGAAGACAAACCAGTACCGTGTTATTTATAATGTCATTTCTCAAGAATGCAATGTCCCACCCTCTCCCACTCTCAGCTTTAAAGTCATTTGATGAACAGCAGTTTTCCAGTAAAGACAACATGGTATTTGGCCAGAGTGGTGGAATAAGAAACATGATTCTTTTCATGTTGGACACTTGCATAATATTTCTCAACACACAAAGTTGGGTTTATGCAGGATTACAGCAGTCCTTATATTATTTATGAATGATGACAACATGTCATGTGATAATATTTAGGTTAGTCATCATGCAACCTATAATAGCCTACGTGGAGGGAAATATGAAATTTTACTTAGCAAAGTGAAACCTTTAATTAATTTCATCTGTCCAACAGTTGGTTTTTTTTTTTACCCAAGCAGTAAATATCTTCCAACAGATTCACAGGGCAGACTTGTCTTACAGTGACAGCTAAGAAAAATGCTTATTAATGCTCCGAGCCTGCCATGTATGTCTGACACAGCCAGGTTTGTCACGCTGTTGATCTCAGATCTGCGTGAGAAAAACAGATTGCACACAACGCTTCTCAGCTTCTCCAGGCCTGCGAAGGCTTGCATGGTCTATGCTGGAGAATGGCGTCCTTCTCTGGAAGAAGAAAGGAGAAAACTCTCAACCCATCACCATCATCTCCTCATGTATTGCTGCTACCTTCACCAGGGTGGGCGAGACATCCCTCCAGGGAGAGATGAGGAAACAGCAGGGAAAACCACACATGAGACATGTTGAGATTAAAATTTCCAAAAAGTCTCCAGCTGACGCTCTGGGTGCTATCAATAATGTTAATTGTAGATGATCTTCTAAAGGCAGCGATATGAGGCATAGATGGTTTTTATTGCAGTACAACCATAAATAATTAAACACAATGTAATGAATGATCCTGTCAAAACCAGCTGGCATAAAGTTAGACCTGCTAATCTGATCTGACTGCCAAAATCAGCACGCAAGCAGATCTCCATCTAGGAGCTGACTGTCCAAGGTGCTTAGGGGGCATGTTGTGCATGCCCGTGTCAGCTACCCAGAGCAAGGATGCTGCTCAGAGGTGCCTCATGATGGCAGATGGATGTCCCACAGGATAGAGGAGTGTGAAGGTTGGTACTTAATTGCTACCACACACGAGTATGTGCCGTAAGTACAGCCTATCACTGGATTTTTTTTTTTCTAGATAGGATAAAATGCTTCAGGGAAAGCTGACTGTCCAGTAAAAGTTTGTTCTTGTATGTACATACACCAGTTTTTACCTACATAAACTGTATTAATACAACGTCTCCAGTTGTGTGAAAATTTACTCAGAGCCAGGAAGTTAAAACTACACCCTTAATTCAGAGGCTTGAGCATTTATAAAATGTGACATTTCCCCTCCTGTATTGTGCTAAAAAAAAAAAAGGAAATTAATCTGCAGCTGACCAAAACACACAAAAATGTTTCATAAAAAACCTGGCATTTTTAGAAGATGACTACAGGCCACACATTGGTGATGTTATTGGAGTTTTTCCTTTAAGCCCAGACATTTATTCTAAGTATTATTAGCACTTAAATAATTACCAATTTTTTTCCTTACTAAGCCTTCTTTTTAAGATGGTTATTGGTTTGTTTCCTTTTAAATTGTGTTTCAAGTGTGATTTCTAATGAAATTTCAATAAAAATATCTCTTTAAAAAGCCAAATACTTTTCTGGGAAATAAAAAATGACTCTGAACAGAGACCTTGCAAACTCAGATCAGCCTCAACGCTTTCTGTGCTGCATTCTCCTATTTTTGGCTGGCTCTCCATTTCACTGAATCTAAAAAAACAAACAGTAAAATATGTATTTGCTGCGTATGCACACAAATACACGTGTAAAATCACACACAAATACACACACACACGCACATACTATTTGGCTGAGGCCAATTTGGACAGACAGACAAAGTTGTTAATGCCTGAAAATGGGCATCTCTGTTGGAAAGAACTGTGTAGCTACAGTAGGCATCAGTGCTACCAGGAGTTTTGTCTCTCCATCTATTTGTGCTTAACATTCAGGGGAGCTTAGAGATGTTGTAATCTGTCAGATTGAGACGATGATTTTTTCATACTCTCTTCTCACTCTAAGGGGAAGCATTCAATTTTTTACTGTGCGGTTGGATGGGTTTTTGAGAGGATCCTCCACCCCGCAGGAAGACCAGAGCTAAAATAGCTGACAAGCATTTCAGTGTTTAAATTTTCATTGACGTTTACACACCCTTGTCTCCCACTATCTCTTTTACACGAGGACAATCAAGAGAAGGGGATATTATCCTTGCACGTACTGGTACAACATAAATATTTTGAACTTTATCATGTAGATAAGGAAAAATGATCCTGTTTCCGCCTCCCTTTTTACATCAAATTTTGCCAACAACAGCTTCATTTAGCTATTGTCAAGCACACTGCCTAAAAAAATGCGTGTACTCTGAGGGTGGGTTATGCCTGAGTGACGTTAAAGTCAGAGAAAAAGAGCAACAGAAAGGATGTGGGTACAGCTAAGGAAGCTGTGCAACCATCTATCATCCAACACCTTTCAAGGGTCTTTGCACTTGTGATCTAACCTTGGTTGCAGGACCTGCAGCTCCAGAAAGGCCTCCAGCCTTGACTTTAAAGACATCAGGAGATGGGTCCGAGCACTGCATCTCTTGCTTTTCTCCCTCCCCGCTGGCAGTGAGTGCCCATGGGCTCTGGGCCGTGGTGCGTGCCGTGGGGCGGCATGCCTCGGCATGCTCGCCAAGTCTCCCCACGGCCCAGTGCCAATAAATACGCCAATAAATCTGCTGCCTGCTCACGCAGGGCTGCAGGCTGGCACCCACCTCCTCTCCACCCGCGTTACGTGCTCCTAATCAGTCTTCCTGCAGGAGCAACAATACCGGGTCAGATGGCGGCACATTTTTGTGCTGCGTACCTGCCTTAGTGGAAGCCTTTTCTTTTGAATTGCAGCCCGCAGCCAGCTGGACAGAGTGGCAAAGGGGCTGTCGGTGCTTGGTAGGAAAGTCTGGGAGGAAGGCAGCCCTGTGCGTAGAATGGCAGGAAAGCCACTCCACTTCCCAGTGGCTCTATCTGCTGGGAGGCAGCACGGCGCCTGGACCCTGCCTGCCCTTCAGGCGCTTCCCGGGATTTCCGAGTCGCAGCCACGGCTCCAACTAACAGCCAAATATTTCACTCTTGAGACATACTACACTTCCTGATATAGGATGCACTTGCATGTCTCCCGGTGACCTTAAACACTAATAAAGGAGTCATAATATGACCTAGACGGGCCTTGAGAGCCAGCCGAAGTGCGAGTGATTGAAGGGGAGGTTGAACGGGTGGGTGCGCTTGTCTGCTCTTTGTTCGGTAGCTTTTGTGTTATGTTCCTTTCCTTTTGATTACATGGAGAAAGAGATTTTAAAATACATTCGCGTTGCCCTTTTACCAGCAGCAAAAGTTAATCCACTGTGCTGGGAGAGAAAACCTAAGTGTGCTCACAGTCGGGGCTGGCCAGCAGCTCCCGTAGCCTTGCTCTTGCTCCCCACAACTGTGTCCCACCAAGGAAAACAGCGACGCAGTGCAAAAACGCCAATCCTCCTGCACAGTCACTAATTCCCACTGCTTGCGCAAGCAAGAAACAATTGTGCATGTGTATCACAGACCTTTTAAGGCCGCTTTGCAGTTGTAAACCAAACAGAGATATCCAGCTCCTGTCCAAATCACAGACTGAAGAAATGGTGGGGTTCTCGATGCTGTTGGACCAGATTTTCATCTGCTGACAACAGACTTATCTGCATTCAAAACAGCGGAGGACTTAGCCCCTTTGGTGTAAGGAAACGCAGCAGCTATCGTTTGCTGCTTCCTGCCACACATTGAGTTTTGTACTGCCTTGGCCCTACAGGCTAGGCAATAAGCAGAAAGAGGCTAATTTTGGATCATGCTGGCAATCCAGCTATCAACCATAAAATGTGCTCAGACTTGCTAAGTAATGAGTGAATGATGACTTTGTTACCAGCAAAATGGTCAGTGTTACAGAGATCAAATGCAAGTACAAGAGAAACAAGAGACCACCGGGAAAAGAGGCAGACTTTCTCGTCAGCAGAGAACTGTTTTAACCGCTTTAATAGCTCTAAAAATACTTAATTTGATGATGAACTTCTGTTATTTAGATCTGTTTATTTGTAAAAGGAAGGATAACAGTCTGTCTTCAACTCTATATTACATAAGATCAGCTGACATTTGCTATGATATCATAGACCAACAAAATGAAATAGCTTGCAGAGAAAATATTGACTTTCTTTGTCTGAAATGAAGCCAGCAGACAGAAGAGACATGAATATGAAATAAGAGAAAATATTAGAGCAGTCATACCCAGAGTAAATTTAGATACAAGTGATGCATGACCTAATTCAGGAAAGCTCAGGAAAAAAATCTTAAGCATTATTATCATTAATATGAAAGCTTTAAGATGCAGAAACCAATCCTTAGCAAATGAACAATGCAGTGAGACAATTCTCACAACTGATGAAAACTTAAGTGCACCATGATCTCATCGTCCCTCTGATACTTTCACATAATTCCCACTGATTTTGACAGGAGTTATGCACACATTTTGGAGGAAGGCCTTTTGTTGCATGGAGAAACAGGAGGCAGAACATGTACGCATGGCAATTCTTAATGCTCGCTGTCACTGCACAGCCCAGCAACTCAAAACATGATAGATCCGCTCTCAGCTAAGACCCTAATCTAGTAACCTCACATCTGACATGCCCTTGGAGTATCAATCTGCCTTCAAGACTCTTTCCCAGGATCTGACCGACAAGGGCAATTAATCAGGGCTGGGTCCACTGTAGCCAACAATGTGGCACCAGTGAAAAGTTGGTGAGGATTCCACACCAGACCTCTTTTTCTGCATCAGCTTTATTCTTGACATAGTGCTGTTGCCCACTTACCACCTATTTTTTAAAATAAATGTACATTTTTGAAACTGTTGGTAGGATACGTTTCTCAGTTTGATTCAAGCCAGTAGACTTTAACTGCAATTTCTACAAAATCCTATTTACTCATCCCACTTCTGTACAAAGAGAACAAAGCAATGATGACTGTCTTTCAATATTTCTGTCTGTCCCAGAGACATCTCCAAAATTTCCTCTGTACATTCAGAACAGTCCCCCATATAACTCTTCTAGGGTCTGATTTGTCCACTTTGTTATTTTAATTCACCATCATGGCTACAGAAAATGCTTCTCCTGACATTTTCCCAAATTCTTCATTTTTAATGCAAAATGCCTAAATAACGACTCATTATCTCCCCCGATCCTAGACTTAGAGGGGATGAAATGCTGTCTCCCATGTGCTCTAGGGTTTTAGGATGGCAGAAGTTTTGAACGTTAATCTTTCTTTGATATTGATAGGAATTGATCCATTACACTACATCCTAACTCCTGAGGTTACGCTTGTGCTCAGAAACCACACAGATCAAGAACTGTGTTGAGGATCTGATTCATTCAGTGTCTGACCTGTACGTAGTAAAATCAGATTTAAAAGACTTTGGAGACCTTGCCACTTCTTAGAGAATCCTGGATTTTTGTGTTATTTCTGCTTTTCATGGCATCTTATAAAGCAATACTTCTGTCTCCTGTTACACCTTACCAGACCTATGCAAGCAGGATTGTCCAACATCCCCCTCCAATGCTCCAGGCCTCTCCACTCTTTACGTCTCCCCGTTGGCCTTTTGTCTGCTGTTGCTGTCATGTATTTCGCACAGCAGTTCAGTTTCTTTAAATGCACCACTATTGAAGCCTCAGCTGATGTCAATTTGCATGTCACACAAGAAAAAAAAAAAAGCAGTCTGAAATACCATTTGCTTTTTACTGTCTAAAATGCACCATAAGTTCACCTCATGTCATGTGCGTGTTTCCATTCTCCTGCGCATCAATTTTTCCATGGAAACTTGCACCAGCGTCATATAGGGTAGTAACGCCCTGTGTCTGGGCTGCCCATGTGTGAGAGGAGGAGGGGGTTGCTGGGAAGGTAAGTGTGACAGACAGACAAACAGCCTGCGGCTCTTCGGCACATGTGTTTCTCAAGCTCCAGTTATGAGTTGACATGTTTACATTTCAAACCACTCACAGATTGCAGTGGGTGCAAACAGGCATCTTCAATTATTCATGTGGCCTCTTCCCCATAAATAAAATATTAAGAAAGAAAGAAAACTGCCTTCTAGCCTGTTTACTGCCAGAATTTATCCCATCTTGTTGTACTCGAGCAGAGTAACTACAAGGAATGCCTCGGCTATCATGGAAATAAAAGGTTATGACAAATAAGCCCAGACAATGGTCAAGTAGCTGCGCTCCCCCTGGGGCCAGGAGAAAGATCCCCAATGAAGGGATGGCTCTGCAGCAAGGGGGAGGTCAGGGCCTGACGAGTCGACATGTGGGCATACTTCAGTACGTCATCGCAAATTTGCTGTCACCCCAAAACAGGGAGCCAGTGGCTGCCTCAGCCCCGTTTGCCCTGGAGGTGGGGTGGGATCCAGTGCAACAGCCCCACAGCCTCCCTGACTGCTGCCAGCACTCCCATCGGTTTTGCATGGCATTTTAGCCCAGATGACACCTATGTCGCATCCAGTTCCTACATACTCCAGTGAAATTCTGAATTGGTGCCAAGAAGCAGCTCCTTCTTGTGGGCCACAATGCACGTTTGTTTGTTTGTTCAGTCAGACATTTGTCCATGATGGTAACTCATCACCAAAAAAAAAAAAAAAGTGCAGCAGTCATGTCCTCTGTGAATCTCATGTAGATTTAGAAATAGCTTCCATCTAGGTATATTTAAGGTGGCATTTTTTAAAGCACCTATTTTTCAAAGTGACTTTAGGGCCTACTTCCCTCCAGCTTTCGGTGAGGCTAATGGCTTGTCCAAGCTGGCAGTTACAGCATTTCACATCAGGTTGGGCTTCACACTTCTTGATTCATAGATATCACCCCCTCAGTGGACGTTTCTGTTTGGTATGTGCCAACGTAGACACAAACATGCGGTGCCCGTGTGTGCCCGTGCAGGGCCCAACATGACTTCTATGTCTTAGCCCAGCGCACAGGTGAAAACAAGCATTTCGGGTCATGCTGGGCATATTAACAAAGGGTGCAGGGACAGGTTTTGCCAGTTCCCTTTAAATTTTGAACCTTTATAAACTAATGAAAAAGAAACTGATAGGCAAATAAACAAATGAGAGCAGAGGAAATCCACACATTGTGGAAGACCAGTCTCCTGCAATAATACATGGACAGAGCGGTTCAACAATAGTTAGATAGTTTTCTTTTTCACTATTTCCTAGGAGTTGTATTCATCCTGCCTTCAAGAACTGGTGCCCCTGCTTAATCAGATTTATAATAAGCCTAAGTTCTCAAGAACAATTTGAGATTTCCTTCCACTGAATGTTAGAAAATGATACCGTGATTAACCATGATATCTCTCTGGCTGAGACTGCTAAACAAAACAAGCGGCTGGCACAACTATTTGATTTGGGAAGAAAAAGAAGCAAGAGTAATGACAGACAGTTTCCAGGTTTTTATTAGAGGAAATGTTTTTGATACAGACGTCCCATCCCAGAAGTATTTAAGTTCACACACTAAATAATACAAGTTGTTTCTAAAACATGGAAAAGTTCATAAAAGATGATTAGAATTATTTCTTAGAGCCCTCTATTCACTTTTTTCTTTATGTAGCCCCCAAAAGTTAAAAGAATTATGACAAAAAAGACAACCAAAGGGTCAATCCTGCCCAAAGATATAGTAGTCAGTTAAGACAAGAGCAGAATTTTGCCCAGCTTTACCTTTGAACCATAAGGACTTTGTTAGCATAAAAAGAGACAACCTTATTTTTCTCAGGAATATGATGCCACTAGCGCTCTTGAAGAATAAACAAAATTGTTTCCTGCAGTGTGCCATACAGTCATAGCAAAATAGTGAACTGACTTTCTTCTCATGATTTTTACCACAAGTGATGCACAAGGCAGAAAAAAAATGCTGAATAGATTCTGAAATTTCAGGCTGAACTGGCAAAAGTTAGAAAAAACTTGCATATTTAACCACTGTGACACTGAAAGAAGTGACAGAACAGAACTATGCCACTTTACATTTTTGTTTTCCATGGTTCAGTTTAATCCCTCTTAAGAAGAGTAGACCCAGCACTGACTAGAGGGCTGTTGCTTTTTCTTCATGTCACAGAAATTCAAATTTCAAAGTGTTTTTTACTCTGGTCTGAAAGCGGTTTAAAAGTAAACATCTGTCTTTCATCGGCTGGATGGCAATTAAGGAAAAGCTATCATTAACCCCCCAAGTACCTCTGCAGACTCTGGGTCACTGGGAGCAAGCGATGCTTGGGGCTCTCGGGGGTCCTTGGGTACGGAGGAATCCAGTGCATCTATACCTCTTTCTGTGAAGAAGGGAATCGGGAGTGCCTGTCTGCAACACAGCTGGGAGACAGGAAAAAAGTTAGAAACAGATCCTAAAACAAAACATCACCTACAGTATATATACAGTATACATACAGTCTGTTCCTACACATGTTCCCAATAGTGTCCAGAAGACAGACATGCATATTTGTTTTTAAAAAATGAGAAAGAGTAGCATCTATTGCAACTGAACAAAAATTTACTTTATGGTATTTTTATGTGTAAAAACACATTCAGTCCTTCCTGTCATTTGCCTTCTCTCATGTTTAGCACCCAGGGCTATCTACTGTTCTCTTCTGAAGCAGCCTTACGAGTCCACCTTCCAGCAAATACTTGAGCACATTCAAGGTGCAGGTACTCAGCACTCCGGGACATGATCCAGTCTGTAAAGTGGGAAGAAAGTGCATTTCCTCCTTTCTTTGACATGCCACCTAATATATTCCAGGGAACATGAAATGCGGAGGAGAGGAGTCAGTCTCAAATCCCTTACTCAGTGCCTCCAAAGAGGCATTTCCATGTGCTTGGGATGAGCACTGGACACCATTTCTTCAGAGAGAGTGACAACACCGAGCTTTATCCCATCCCAAACTGGCTACCCCAGGACGTGGAACATCCAGACTTGACGGCCTCAGGAAATTTAAACTATTACCTGCCAAATGACTGCATAGCCACTAGGGCAAGGGGTGGTTTGGGTGTTGGTGTCCTTCATCCACTCTGGTGCTTTTCAGCCAGGACAGCAAGGTCCCTTTGACCAGGGAGTAAGCCAAAAAATGATGGTGGTTAGGCTTGGGGAGACCCAGGTGCTGCAACCCGTTGCTAGGACATCGTATGTGTTGCATCCAGCATTTAACACAATGCATAAGCATTGAAGGACAAATGCCTAAATATCTTTCAGCCCATTCTCTTTTGTTTTACTGGGATTATTGTACCATGCAAATTGCTGTGGCATCTGAGTGGTGCATTTCCAGTGGTACACAAAGCAGCCTACATCTAGACCTATGTTTTAAAAAAAAGGATTTCAGTTCACAAGTCAACTAGACATCTTTAAAAATGTTACTCCCAGTCGGACTAAGCAACTTGGGCTTCCCAGAGAGAAGCAGCTGGGATGGCTGGGACCTACCAGCACAGAAGCAGTTAATTTCTATGAAGACTCCGAGAAAGAAAAACAGCCTAAGAACAGCCTTGTGTTGGGAGGAGGGCTAGAAAACGAGGCTGTTGCTGTTGTTTTCATTGTATGCACTCTAATCAGAGAGAGTAAGAACAATAATGCATGTAATGCTGATTTTGGACCGTTTCCATGCAGCTTTTCCCAGGCTAGGCAGCCTTGGGAACCACTGATAGTGTGGCACACCAGGGGCACAGCCTCAATCACCAAGCACAGGGCAGGGCAGCCTTTTCTGCGGATAAAATATGTGAGGGATGACAAGAATCTTCCCAGCATGGGAAGTGGCAATAACAAAAAAAAATATACAAGGGGCTGAAGCTGAGTGCAACATCCACTGCAGAGCGTGCCTGCAGGCAACACTCAGATTTGAAAGGTAGACTGCCATTTTTCATTTCCTCCCCCATTTTTTGTGTGTTTGTTTGTGTGTTTGTTTGTTTTCCCTTCTTTCATTAGATGCCCCCCTCCCCCTCTCAGCACCACTTTGAAGCCAAGATGAAAGAAATGCTGTGGCTGCTGGCACGGAGCACACACAGGGAGACGGACTGAAGTGTGCTTTAGTTTAAGATGCCATGGCTTTTTTTTTTCCTAAGTAGGGGAGGGACGGGGGGAGGGGAGAAGAGGAGAAGAAAGTTATTCAGCTAAAAACAATATATTACACTTCATTGAAAAGCATATTGTACAGCTTGGATTGAAACATGGCCCTGATTTTTCAAAGCTTTGCTCTTCAAGGACAGAGGGTTTGGGGTAGCTAAGATGTGGCATCCTCGCAGACAGTAACTGCCCATATTTTATTCATAAAACCTGTCACATCAGTATATGATGAGAATTGACACAACAAGCCGTAGCTTTGTGACCTATTTTGAATAAGTCGGTCAAATCAATGACATTTGTCCCTTAGTAGCAGAAATTTATATAGCCACTGCGGGGTGGAAAAAAGTCACTTGCCACCATTTTATTCCTAAAACAAAGAGATGCTTCTGAACAGTAACAATAAAAGAATCAACTTGTTTTCTTTTTTTTTCTCTAGGCAATTGATTTCTTTTGACATCCACTTTTAAAAAAAGAAAAATCTGGCAGGGGGAGGGGTAGAATTCACACACCTCTGCCTTGCCATTGTAAACACTGGAAGACGCAATTAACTTTCAGTGGCTGAAGAATTCAGATCTTTGGGGAAATCCTGGTGCCAGTGACATCAGCAAAGGACGTGTCAGTGACTTCAGCATATCAAGGAGTTCAAATCCCACTGAGTTCACTATGTGCCATCCAAGCCTGCAAGAACAAGGCCCTTCCACCAACCCAGACTTGCCTCGATGCTGGGAAAGTTGTGCAAAGACTCTGCACAATCCAGGGGAAAAGGAAGGTCACCATGGATGGTTGCAATATTTTCTCCTGCCTTCAGCTTCCAGCCCTTGCCCCTATAAAAGTGTCATTCACCACTAGAATTTCATGCTTATTTAATATCTGTTAGTCACTGTTAAACTGCCAACAGCTAGCTAAATTCACACTAATGTTCTTTTAAATATGCAGCAGTCCTACCATTTACAATCATTATGGAATTAAACTGTAGAATTAAACTCTCAGGTCAAATACCTTACCATATATCTAAACCAGCATTAATTAGCATGTCCAAGGATTTTTTGGAAGCCCTTGAAGAGAGCAATTACAGCAATTGGTGAATATCCTTTGAAGGGTGGATTGCATGCAGCTTAGCAAGTTAGAACTTCTGACTATTAATTTATTTTGAACTAATTCTGACCCTGCTTCTGTCTGCTAACTGCAAGCCAATTTTCAAAGGCCAAGTATACTGCTGTACAAAGTAAGCCAAGTTTTCTGGAGAATAGAGCAGTAAGCCAGCTCTCAAAGGGATGGGGCTGGTTCAGTGTCAGAGATTAATGGAGAAACAAAAGAATCACAAAATAGGTGTTATCATGACCTGTTACACAGAAAAATAATTTTATAGAAATATGTTTTGTATATGGAACAATCCAGGGTCCCTGTTAGGAAACAGCACAGCTGTTGTAAGAGTTTCTTGTCACACCAGTAACAGAGAGGATTTGTTTCAATCTAGGCAGTTTCCAAGCAAGTAGCAAGCAGGGGAACAGACCCATTTGCAATTGTGGCATCACAAGAGAATCGTGAGCAGACCTTTAAACGACAGACAGATTATAGGGCTTGAAGAGGTTTTCTGACTCGATCCCAAGGAAGGACCAGTTATATCTAAACTATTCCAGGCATGTTTATGGAATCTCCTCTTTAAGATCCCAAATGATGGAGATTCCTCAGTTTCCCTAGGTAACATAATTCAGTGCGTAGCTGGCTGCACATTAAAAATAATTCCTAAGATCTTCCCCAATCTCCTTTATTACTATCTGGTATGCATGCATCACATTCTCCTGGAAGGCAAAACGCATTACACGTTAGCGTTTTCATTTGGGCTGCCTTTATCCTTATCATTAATAGGTCCGGTCAGGCCCATCTTTCCTCCTAATGGCTCCAGGATGGTGGGATTAAAGCGTAGTATGCTCCAACTCTTTTATTTGCTGCATTTTGTCTAGCCAAATTCTAATTGTAGGACTCCCTTTTGTGAGTACCGTGATACACTTCCTATCGCCATTGTTTTAAAAACACAGGCCCTTTCAGAAGTGTAAGTAGGAGGGGATCAGAAGAGGAAACGTCCAACATTTAAATCAATTGCAGTAACTGGGTGCCAAGACACTGGGCAATGAACTTTGTATATCAGACGACCACATGGACCTCCCTCAGTCTGAATCGACAGGTGAATAAAATTCCAGAACTGAAGTAATTTTAACTGAAAGATAGAAAGAATCAAACAGAACAATTCTGCATATGGTTATACTCCTGGTACCGCACAAAATCCAGCTACAAATCAAAAACAGCAGAGTGAGGAAAAAACTAGGATCCATAAAGAGTTATTTTTCAATGTGGCAAGATTAACAGAGTTCTCCAAAATTCTCTCTTCTTAAATCAGTGGGTTTGATGTTTCCATGGGATAATTGTAAAGTAGTGACACAGGAAAGGCACAGCAAGTTGTAATTCTTACCTAGCATCCAAGAAATACTCCAGTTATTCTAACCACCAGAAAGAAGACTCAAGTACCCTCCGGAGGGCCTCAGTAAAAATATCTGTTCAATGTGAATCAGAGACAGAAAACTCAAATTTTTAGTGCTTCTGGGAGGGTTAACATTTGAAAAAGAGATTGGACAACTGTGTGAAGAATAAAAATACAGGGAATTATAAAAGCTAATGCTGAAAAAAAGTCCAAAGGAGACATTAAACTTGTTGCTTCAGGATTTAGATGGCTCTAAATATTGGTGGTAAGGAAGAAACCTGCTGGGGAGGAACATAAATGTGCCTGCCTGTTTAAGGCAAGGTTTTCTCACCAAGTGTCTAGTGCTGACTGGTTTTTAAGGTAGCATATTGAACAGGATGAGCCACATACTGGTCCAATATGAGAACTACCATGTTCCTAAAAAAAAAAAGAGAGAGATTTTAATAATTCTAGAATCAACCTCAAGGTAGCATCTTTTGCATTTTCACCATCATATCTGGCACAGAAATGTTTATGAGCGCTGGTTTGTTTAACCTCATTCACTAACTTGTTCTTTTTACCAGCTGAGCTCTAAGGGTCAGCTGCAACACTTCAGCACTATAGTCCTGGCTTTGGCTTTTTAATTACAGCATCCTACTCCCACTACACCTGTGTGCTCACCAACCGCAGGAGGCTCTTCCTGGCTGTGTGCCTGACCCCATGAGGCTCTGCATGCAGAGCCCCATAGAAAAAAGCAGTACCCCCTGCCTCCAGCACCTCTAGTGTAAGTCCCTGCACTGTCCTACAGATAGAGCAACCATGATTTCTATGAATCCGTGAGCTTTGCATAGCTTATATGGCCTAAAACGCCAGATAATGAAATTCTGTTGATTAAACCTGTTCTGTCAGTGAACTTTGAGTTTCATTTACTATCCAGCAAATGATTTGGGGAAGTCAGCCTTTGTCTCTGCTTCATAACAAAGTCAGGGGCCAGATGCAGCCTGCACACTTGTTCAGCAGCCTTCTGGAGCAATGCTAGGATCACTCCTACTGAGAAATTCATGGTCGAGTGTCTAACAGGAAAGTATCAGTTGAAGACATTTTTTGCATTAAATAAGTAAATATTCTTCATTAAGTAACACCAAGATGTTAAAATACTAAGTTGATTTTTCATGCCTTATGAACGCCTTTGACAGGCAGCAAGTCCTGAGTTACTGACTGCTTGCAGTACAGGGCAGAGGCTTTTTAAAAGGTTACAGGAGAATCCTGGTATTGGTTAACAAATCTGTCCTCTCCTATGCATGACTGGTATAGTCAAGGGAAAGTATGTCATGGATTACTTGTAAGAAAGAGAGTAGGTGTGTTTTAAAGCACAAATAAATGTCCACCTTCGCAGTCTCTCAGCGGATCGCAGCAGGCAGCTAAAAGGCTTGTGTCACTACTCGTGAGCTGCTCGTAACGGGCTTGAAAACTTTCCCTTGTAACATTAGTCCAAAGCTAAGGCTTGCTAGCCAGAGCAAAAACAGCTGTGTTGCCATGACCCACAGTTTTTAAGGGAACAAAACAATTAGTATAGCTATAAATAACTACTTTTGAAGAGTGTAGTCAGTCATACTTTTCAGTTTTTCCTTTGTGTTCTTTATAAACAAAATATCCCTTAAAATAATTGTGTTAAGAGTAAAGGCACAATGAGAGACACATGAGATATATGACTGTGACAAATAATGGCCTCTTGTAAAATTATGGGAGTTTGGGGTTTTTTACATTCCTAGTATAATAAAGAAGATCATGGGTTTTTCTAAGGAGTGTAACGACATCTGAGAGGAGGACATGAATTGCCATCGCCATTTCAATCTCTCAGTCAATTATGTGCAGGCATAATTCATAGTAACTGCTACACTATCTTCTTCTGACCCTGCCAGAGCATAGAGAAGCTCAGGGAGCAGAGAAGCTCAGACCCCAGCCCCCTGAAGCCAGGGCTTGTGCCTCCGGCACAGCAGAACAGCAGCAAGCAGGGACAGGGAGCAACGTGGAACTGATCGGACGGGAAAAAGGTGACAATGACGATTCGGTCCAGAGGTCAGATCCTTGCAGTCTTTCCCAACTACTCTCACTCACAGAAACCTTTCTGTTCTTGTACTTTTCTGGTGCGGTTTGGTTAGACCTGCTGCACTGTCTGGAGTGCTTATCTAAATGAAGGACATCATGCTTTCTGTCATGCTGTTCTCCTTTATCTGAAGCTCCCACTAAAATCACCATGTTATTCTGGAACAAGTAAGAGGTCTAATAGAGTAAATATCTGAAGGCAATAATATCATATCTGAATGGATGCTTTCAGCAAAGGAATGCAGATTCAAAACTTAAATAAACTAGCAAGCAGAACTGTGACCCCCTCTCTTGCTGCCTGAGGCACAACAGGGGTGTCATAGAGGTGTAAGGATGATGCAAGAGACCAGAGCAAGCCCTTTTCCACCAGGATACTGAAAGGGTTACGGAAACTGGAACCAGGGAGTTCCTGACATGCACCATGGCATTACTGAGAAGGGAAGGGAGTAACACCAGGTCTTTCAATCAGCCTTGGCTGATTGAAAACCCTTTTGGCCCTTTGGGCTTGTTGACTGAGGGAATGAGCAGGTACTGAAAGAGTTCCAGAGTACTTTCCAAGATGCCCCTGTAGCAAAACTATGTGTCTCACCTTGGCTGTAGATGAAACTGCTGCTATGGAAGAGCCCCAGCAATAATCCAAACAGGAGCTTTTGATCACTTTTTTCTTTCTCTAATGGGCAACAGCTACAGATGCCAGCATGGTGTGAGCCAGGGATGCTTTTGTGGGTCCCAAAAGATGATGAATCTTTTGTGCAAAGCAAAATGTGTGACATTTCTGCTTCTTGGAAGCCATCAGGGCAGAGCTGTTCACTTTAAAAATCTGTCACAGATGTTAAAGATTGCTAAACTAGGGACTTGGCTATGAAGTCCATTTTTCAGCTCATGGAAATAATTTAACTATCTAAGTCTACCGCTACCCAACCTACCTCTCCTCTCTTCTGATTAGCGGTGTAAGGAGGATGTAGCCTTGAACATGGGGAGACCGGGGTTTAATTTTCAGCTCTGTCATAGTCTTCTGGTCTGACTTTGAACGTAGCATTTGAACGTGTGTCAGAATGACAGAACGGTAAATATCTCTGACCTCCCACCCAAGGCTGGTCATGAGATCAGTGACAAAAACATTTGGGCCCAATGCACTTTGCTCAACCGGGAGTCTCCCACTATCAGCACATTCCCATTGCAAGGCAGCTGCTATTCCCCTTGCAAACACAGCTGGCAGCCCTGGGAGGACTCAGCCAGACTGGAGCCCTCTCTGCGAGGCCAGAGATGCATGCTGCTGCTGGAGGGGCTATCGGGATGTCCCCAGGTTGCCATCAAAGGAGTCACCCCCCTATTGCCGTCCATGAGGGGGGTGACTGGTTCAATAGCAGCCTGGGGATATCCTGGCAGCAGCACGATGGGCTGCTCTGCTCAGACCACATCTACTGTCCTTCCCACGCTCTCCCCCGGCCTCTCACGTGGAAGCAGCAATGACAGTGGGGATAGTGGCAGATCCTGCTTGGCTTGCTACCAGGCTGAGAGCAGACAATGCTTGTCTATTTTTATTACACCCTTTACCATAGTGGGTCTTGGGCCACAGATGTGGAGTAATTGCTGGAAATGTTGTTCATCCCAAAACTATACTGGCTAGCGCCTTGCATAAGACATCTCTGTTATTTCCTTCACCCTCTATATAGATAGTCTCAACAGCAGGGGAGCATCCTCCTGTGCTGGCACGCTGGTGTGTGTTTAACTCTGTCTCTCGGGCATTCTTTTGGCTGTGCAGTGAGCAAGAGAGACAGCATAGAAGAGAGACTATGATTGAAAGGAGAGGAGGTTTTCTGATTCAGTGTCTCTGTCTCTGCCTTTGTCTGTTGCTATCACACAGTGATTGAGTTACAGAAGTGCAAAGGAGGCTGTGGGAACATCTCCGTCCACTGGCTGCAGAAACAGAGAGGCCCCCCCTGGCCAGAGCTACAACAGCGACATAGGGCAGCAAAGGAGCCTTCCACCTTTACAAGCCCAGGTAGGCTCTGCAGCAGCTTTTCTGCACGACACACCTTTACTCCCAGCCTTCCTGCCTTCGTGACACTACCGCACAACTCCACAGTTTTGCCTTTTCCTCCTAAATCTGATTTCCAACATACCCCTTTCATAAGTGACATGGCTTAAAGTGGCCCTCAGTTTGCTAGTGCCTATGTTAAAATATATTAAAGCAGCCTGATTTTCAAGGAGAAGGTTATTGAAACTCTCTTGCAATCGGCTCTTCTCCACTCATCCCCGTACAACCGAGGCACTGAAGATGCTTAGCTAATACGAGGATCCCACCTTACCCACAGTCCTTCTACGAAGCCTGTAGAGATTGTATAAAAGCCAGTGATGTTTTGAACTTTAAAAGCATGAACTATCATCATGGAAATAAAAGCAATTCTATGAGCTGTTCTTTAATTTTTCAGGTATAACTGGCAAGCTACTGGCAAGCTACACTTGATGCTAAAAGCTACTGCAGGTAGGGGCTACCATATGATTTATATAGGGCTTACTAATAGTAAGGTAATGATCTGGAGAAAATCTGATTACCTGTTTTTCAGACACAGCAAAGGGAATTAGCTGAATTCTGTAATACTTAATTTGATAAGCTCTGTTTTGGTGTGTTTACTCTCACCTCTAGCCAAAATGAAGTTCTGATTTTCAATAGATCCTTTGAAAACAGCAGTATACATGTCAAATAATAAGAACAGGAAGTTGGCTGCATATAGTTTTTTCCTGGTCATCATTGCTTTAATATTTGAATACTTTACTCTCTCAGTATATTTATCCTCGCAGTTACCCCAGGAGATATAACATTTATACAGTACCAACTAAAAGAGGAAGTAAGTGTTATATCATGCTAGCTGAACATGGCTCCCTCAAGTCTTACCTGGCAGCCTAATCACCAAAACAATCTTTTTCTGTAAACTAAATACATGTGTTCTGAACAAGTGTTGTAGAGATGATTATTTCAATGTCTGAGAAGTGATATGTTCAATGGCATTCCTTTGTGACTTTGCATATATGCAGATGTGCATGCATAGAAATCCATGTGTGAAAACAGAAAAAAACAAGATTCACTTTTTGTTATCTAATCTCTCTCTGAATGATTTTACACTCCTTTCTTCCATCTGCTTTCTCTCTGATTTGCTCTGTGGCTCTCCAAGCTGGTGGGAACTTCTGACAATTTCTGAGATCGTGAGCTACAGCTGAGCCAGTGGGATGGAGAGGTGCCATAAAGACTTTCAAAGAGCTGGCTGATGAGAACAGAGCAGTTTTAAACACAAAGATGTGAAATCTGTACAGCAGAAAGATCCCAAAGCTTTTCAGAAAGCTTTTACTGAGGGATTTGCAGACTAAATACATGAATTGTTTCAACAATTTTACTTGCTATGTCAGGAGTGAGTAAAAGCAAGAGTGAAGGATAGCCTGGAAAAAGAGCGTACTGCAGACTCAGAGGACCACTTCAGCAGAGTGTAACAAGCCCAAACTCCAATATGGTCACAATACCAGAGGCACATCTTCTGGATCTATAATGGCCATGTAGCCAGAACAGAATATCTGAGTCTAAGGGCTGTAGGTTCAGTGAAACAATGTCCACCACTGCTAATAGAAGAGAAACTCCTTATATCTGATCCAGCCTTGGTGCTTCCTTGTGCTGGGTAAGCAGTGCCAGAGCGTGGTCAGTTTATACAGGAGACTGCAAGAATCTAACAGTTTTGGTATCTGATATTTCTAGGATTAAAACACCATTCATTCACTTGTTTTATATGGCAGCCCTATTAAAAAAAACAAAAATTAAAAAACCAACCAAACAAAAAGAAACAGTACTATAGAAACACAAAGAACTCAGAGACACACTGATTGTTTTAGGTTTTCTGTGATGCAAAGTCTGTTGATTTGCACCCTGGCTGCCATAATTTGCCTCTTGGCAGCACTTATCCCTCTCCCCTAACCGCCCTGAATTCTGCCTATTTCTCCAATGTATGTGCTCTCCATCAGCTTCCTTATGGCTTCTTCACCATCTGTATCATGTCAGCCCAGCCTGAGACTTTCAGTTGCAGCACTATGGCCCTTACAAACTAGAGAAAAGGCCTTTCTCTCAGCCTAAACTTCCCTCTCCATGCTAGGATTGCTCTCTTAGGAAGACTTTTTTAGGATGACAAGAAAAGAAAAGAAGAAAAGGGGAGGGGAGGGGAGGGAAGGGAAGGGAAGGGAAGGGAAGGGAAGGNGCAAAAAGGGAACAAGTCCTTTAAGTACACCCCACAAAACATATTTTCTGGGATTTGCTTAGCACTATCTGTACATATGTTACCGAGGAAAATTTCTCACAATGAACTTTGATGTGTTGAAAAGAGGGGAAAAAGAAAGGAGGAAAAAAGAAAATAAAAGAAAAAAACTGTGGCATAATCCCCATGGGAAGACCATGTCCAAGAGTGACATTCTTGAGGCTAATCTTCCCATATGTCCTCTCTAACAAGCACGGTAAGAAATAATTGCAACCATTCCTGCTCGAGTCGTGTATGTTGGCAAAAATTATTTCACCAAAAGAGCATTCTTTTGTGTGAGTCCCCGAGCGCCTGCACGAGGCAGCCCTCCTCGCTCGCTCTCCAACATTCCTGCTCTCGAGAGTGTGGCATTCAAGTACGGAGCGGGTTGCCCTTTCTGGTATAGCGCATAAAGGTGACTCTCACTGTTACTGTAAATTAACCTGTCAACACTAGCCAGAGAGCTGCAGCCAATAAAAACAATGGGCCTGCTAATGAAGAGCTGTTGACATAGCATTTCAAAAAGACAAGTTCAGCACTTGAAATGCTGCAAGGGCACCAAACATTTTTGTATTGTTTTTTTTCCAAATTTGCTTGGAAAACGCAGAAAAGTGGGGAACGTTCAGCATCATTTCCAGCCTGCTAGTGTGTTAGGGAGGGCATGGATAGCCTGAGGATTTTCAGCCCCAAAGGCCACCTGAGATTGTGTACTTAGCTTGCATATCTATATTGCATGAGAAAACCAGTAACCAGGGGGTTATATGTGTTGCTAAATCATTTTCAGCCATGATGCTCCTTAAAGTGGGCCTCTAGAACTGATGATTGAAAATTGAGCCCCCAGTGTTCTCAACCATTACCAAATTATCACATAAATTCATGTTGTCTCCTTCAGTTTGCAGGAGGCACTCACGTATCTCCATACGGAAAGCACTGACACCTTCGTTTTCTCTTAAAAGCTCCCCTTTGCTGCAGGATCAGAAGTAGAGGTAGACTTGAGAGTGGAAGACCATAAGCACTTCTTTGTTCAGAGTGTTTTTTTAGTAACCATTGGTCTTCAAAGCTGTTTGTATTCCAGCAAGTTGCATTACAACTACTATGAAGTGATTTTATAAGTATTGTTTCCAGTACTCAGGAACAATTCCTGCTGTGCTGCTCACCATCTTCAATTAAGCCAGTACTTGCAGAGCTCGTCCCGCCAGCCGGATCAGGGCAGTCCCTTAACCAAAGGGAGCAAGTACAAAGGACAAAGGAGCCTGTAAGCAAGCTGTGTGGTGGAGTGTGGGAGGGAAAGGAGTAATCCCCTCTTCCCTGGTGGCTGGGACAGAAATTGCCTGTGGAGAGACTGGGACTCAATTCAGTCATTCTTGCTGTTCTGATGTTCCTCTGAGTCTTCCCGACACATGGCCACATGGTTAGAGCACTGATGTTCAGGTGTTGTAGGCTCAGTCCCTGCCTCAGCTAGAGACTAACTGAAATGCTGGATGAGCCAAGAAATCTTACATGAATGGGATGACATCTCTTCTGTTTTCCCACCCAGGATCTGCCTTGTCTGTGTGTCATAGCTATGAGGTCCTCAGGCCAGGATTGCCTGTCTCCCTATGTCTATGTAGTGCCTGCCACAGGGACACCAGTGTCACTGAGAGCCTATATAGTAGCCCAAAAAAGTAAGCAGATAGAGGGATGTCCACATACGACTTCCCCTTTTTATCTTTTAACAACAGCTGCTACCAAGCACAGCTTTACCACTCTGTACTAATGTCCTCTCCAGATAACTTTACTGAGCATGAGATAGTGGTCTCCTGCCTCCTTTTGATGCCTTCGGTTTCCTGCACCAGGGTTTGTCAGATTCTCCGTTATAGGCAGGAGTACTGATTGGTCCATAGGCCAGAAACATCTTTCACAACTCATTAAGGTTTTACAACTACTTGACTGCAAAAGAGTTGCCTAATACCCACATAGAGCTCTACACCAGTGAGGTGCCATCTGCCCCAGACAGAAATGCAGTAACATGATTCCCATCTCAAAGAACCTGCTGTCTAACTAGCTAACTCTTCATACAGTGCTAGCCTTTGCCTCTGCTAATTTGCAGTACAGCTTCCTAAAAAAATATTTTTAAATTCAATGTTTGACGCAGAACTACTTTAATTGATTTTTTTTCTGAACCGTGGTTTGATTTTGGTGATCTTTAACATAAAGAAATTTAGAAATTAAAGGCTAGATTTACCAAGTGACTTTAAAAACCTTGAGAACATGTTGTGCCCTGATCCTACATCCTTAACCAGGAAAGTTCATTTGTTGCAGTATTTGCTAAGGAGACACAAATTCAACACTCCTTCTTGTGTCTCTACTGCAGAGAACACCACACTTGCATTTGGGCCTTTTGCTTCTCAGGAGCTTGTCTCAACGCTGAAGAAAGGTGCTCTGTACCGGAGCTCTCCCAATATTTCTAACTGAAGCTTCATCCCAATTTACAGAAAGTAATTAAAGTAATTAATTATCCACTCAGACAAGTGTTGTAGACACCAAAATATAAGAATGCATTGTGAAGGAGGGACGTGCAACCATCTCTTTCTTGTCTGCCCTGTGAAAGCCACTAAGTCGCCTCATGAATCAAGCCTTCCAAAATTCGATGTTTCCTTCTGAAAATGTTGAAATGAACCAGTTGGGCATTTCCAGAACTTTATTTGTTTGTTAGTTTTTGCATCAGCCAAAATTAGTCGTCCTGCCTGACCCAGTGTCACAAGCCTGAACTTTTTTTGGGCGAACGCTTGATTCCTTGGGGAAAAGAGAACAATTGCAAAGTCCTGGTCTGTGCCCCTTCCTTCTAAGCCAGGTCCAACAGCTGGGGAGCAGAGCCCATGCTCCGTCCCGCCTGGGCATAGCGGGCAGCCTCTGACCGGCAGCAGGAGGTTAGCTACTTGTGTGGCAGCATGTGGCATTTCTTCCTAATAAAAAAAGAAATCACCAAAGCAAAAACAGATGATAGAGAGTAGCTGTTGCTGAGATACTACAAATAAGTAAACAATCCTTGGGCTTTGTGCTGTTGCTATTTTTCTTTAATGAGGATTGTGGGTGGGAGGCCCTGGCGCCTCTTCAGTGCACCCAGCCTAGAAAAAGAGCTCTTTCCTACCCTGATCAGCCTGACGAAGCAACAGGAGTGGTACCTCCTGAGCAACTCGGCTCACAGTTGGGGAGTATTTCCGCGCTTTGAAGGTTTCTGTTGCTGACATCAGAATAAAATATGAATAACCCCGTCTCTTCTCCTGGATCAAATCGTGCAGTTCTGCTCCCACGAGAAGAAGCTGCTGTCAGGGATTTGGCAGGTTTCCAAAAGCTCAGTGGTTGAGTGGCAAGGTGTAGGTAAGGGCACTGTACCAGGGCTAGTAATGATTTTTTAGCCTATTATTAGGTATTAAAAACTATAGAGGAGATGTCCTCACAGGCGCAAATCATCTCAATTGTAAGCTGATGGTAGAGTGCATAAAATGTCATTTTGAGGACAAGCCAAACTGTACCACATCAGACACGGGCTTTTCCGGTACACTTGCAAAACATTTTCCTGCACTCTTCAAACCTCATGTTTGTCCACTGTGAGCCATGTTCAAAAAAACATAATCATACCAGTGGGAAAGAGGTATAGAGTTGTCCCTGGAAACACCTTCAGGCTACAACTTCTATATCCAAGTATCCTCCTACTTCAAGAAGCCTCATTCGAACTTTTAACCAACTACAATTGCACTTACACATGGGTTTAACAGTTCTGCTGTCTCTGGACCTCCATGTCTTCTTCTTTGCACAAAACTGGCCCCATTACTGGAAAAGAAAAATGAGATTGTTACTTGAGATTCCATCTGGACACCGAATGGATTGTTCTTTGTGATACAAACCAGCCTCGTGGGAGCCCGCAGAAAAGAGGACAGCATTGCTTTTTCACTCCTCCTGATATTGCTTGTGTGTCTTTCTGCATATACAGCCCTAATCCCCCACGGATTTTTTTTTAAAAACTGTCAATAATATTGTTTATGCTCCTGTGGTGAGGGGACAGAGTATTTTGTGCTTAGTTCAGGAAAGGAACCGCACTGGGTAAGGGCTGCTATCCTTGCCAAACATCAGTTTGAACGTGAAGGTCTGTAGCTGCTCCTTTGGAGTCCTGTGTTGCCTGTGTAGATTGCTTCCTCTTCCTGATACCTCAGTAAAACCTGTTGCTATTGCTGCCACTGCTCCTTTCCTTACAAGTAAATGTACAAAAAGTACAAACTGCAAACATTCATGAATGTACCTTTATGTTCAAGGGAAAAACAAGAACAATGTGGGCTGACCAGACCAGCCGGCCGCTCACAGTCAGTTGCTGCCAAACGAGGCGCAAGGGGGGAAAACTGAAGTGCCCGCCAAATGCGTCACTCTGGGTGCCAGCTCAAAGGGCACGTGGTTTCCCATAGACTTGTGTTTCAAAGCTGGTGTCCAGAGAGGAGTAAAGTTTCTTCTTTGGAAAGCTCTGTCTCCAGTGGATTCTCAAGTGTCTACTAGAGTTGCGCTCCCTTAACAGCGTTTCTCTCAGCTGGGGTGATACAATAGGCTCGTGTAATTTCGTGAAGTTTGCGGGAATATCATTAATACTTTGGTGATCCCTACCAACTCTAGCTGAAACTGGCCAGCCAGTTTGAAAGATACTGAGAGATGTGAATATGAGCAAACACATGCACACCACACTGAGTGGTATGTTGGGAGCCTTATTTCCTAGAAAACCCAGCTACTAAACAAAACAAAACCACAAGTAATGTCATCGGCATTACTGCCAGCAATTCCCTTACCTGTCATGGTGCTGAGGGCACCCACAGGCCTTATTGTCCCCAATCAGTCTCCCCTGGGCCTCCCCCCACCCTGCCCACAGCCCAGGACCCCATTTCAGTAGGTAATCTGGGGCTCACAGATAGGGAGTAATGTCACAAGCTTTTGGGGGAAGAGGAAGAGGGCAAACATGAGAAATGATATCTCTGCTTGTCAAGGATTTATCACTTCATGTCTTCAAAAAGTACAAATACTTGAGATGACCTTAGCCAACAAGCAGATCCTTGGGGCATCTTCCCTGGCAAGGAACTACTGAAAAAAATTTATTTGTGTGTGTGGAGGGAGCCTTTAACACTAGGAATTATTTCTTATGAAAAAGGCTAAATAGTTCACACGCAAAGCCACAACTCTGTTTTTATACAAGTCTTATCAAACTAATTCATGAACAATGGCTTTTTAGCAGAAAAGCTTTAAATAACAAGTACAGCATTGTGGCATGTGTAAGCAAGGAAAATATAATATTAAATGACTCCTACAAGGCTTAAGGCCATGTAATAATCACTGGAAGCTGAACAAGCTTCTCTGAAATGGAGCCATAACAAATATGTTCCTCCTGCTGCAAACAAGATCACAAACACTGAAGTATTCCCAAGAGTTTGTTTATGGTTAACTATCTACATGATGCTTTAGCTTGGCTATCTGGAGCGATGGAGAAAAGGAAGAAGAGCTGAAGTCTACAGCTGGTAGCAAATAAAATGAGAGGTTAAAATCACAGAACCAGTCTCCAGGGAGCTGAGGATGGAAGGTGAAAGGTGCTAAAGGGTGGCACGAGGAAGTGTCAAGTGCCAGTGAGGGAGTGTTTGTTATCTGAGCCCTGTTAGGAGAAAAGACTCAGAGGGATAAGTTGGAGCTCTGGCAGGGGTGTGCCTGGAACTAGAGTAGATACATAAGCTAAGGCTGCTACCACCCCGAGAAACCAGCACAAGGGCTTTCGTGAGAATAGTGTGGTACTCTTTGGATGACCAGAAGCCAAAATGCGTTGGGATCCTGCAGTGCACTCATACTCCAGTACTAAAGGTGAGGAGCATCGTATTCTATTTTGTTGAGTTGAAATAAATGAGTTAGTGTTTGATTTTCTCAATCATTATGCAAACATTTGGCTTAATGTCCTCTGTAGTGTCATTATCATGTTTTACAGTCTGTT
>VYZW01051239.1:0-19577 GCA_013401315.1 Balaeniceps rex
ATCTATCTACAAAGCTGTGAGCATAGTTTGTTCTTCCGTACCAGTATCTCCATTTTCTTTTTAACACAAAAACACTTTAAACAAGAGTCGCTTGGCTGCCAGTTCTGTTCACAGTTAGGAAATTTAATGCCTGAAAAGCTGAACCACAAGTCAATTAAGACAGTTGGTCAATATCTGCCTTGCTGTTTTAGTGAAAGGAAATTATGCTGGTAAATTTTCATTGGTTCTGTTGATTGTTGTAGTTACTGTCAATAAAGAGGGCGGTACTTTCTTTTTATACACTGCTCTGTCTAACTTTGCTTAAACTGATTTTTATTGATGCTTGACACACATTGACATGTTTTCCTTTAAGAAATGCTCAGTCTAGCTAATTTATCTTATTTTCTGCATGGCAACTATATCCAAATACCGATGTGTAACCACTGACTGTAAAGATCTCATGAACAAGAATTTATAAGATGGGGTTAGCATCAGGCAGCTGTTTAGAGAGCGCAACTTGGAATTTGATCAACGTTTTACTGAATTCTGCACTATCAACTGCACAGAAGAGGATTTTAGGTAGTTGCAAAGAGTGCTGCTCTCTGCTTATCACTCAAACAAGTGTACCGTTGGGACTCAGTGACCAGCCCTTGTCACTGGAAGGGAAAAGAAACAGCCCAAACCTTCTGGCTTATGCACAAATATAAAGAGGAGAAAATAAGCTGCAAATGCTGTTTATTCCTCTCTGCCTCCTCTGGGACTGAAAAAATATGTTCTGGTTGAGTATTTCTCCCCCATTTCTAATACATCCTGCCATATGGAGGAAAGAAAAGAGAATGAATCACTGACTTCACATGGGGTAGGATGAAGGGGAAAAAGGCACAGAGGAGATAGGAATGGCAATCTGAATGCAGACCTGAAATCCCCCCAAACAGTTCCAAACAGCAATTTGGCTAATGGCCATAATTTGGAATGGCTGCGCATCCTTAGAAAAGCACAAGGGAGGTGGGCAAAGAGTAGATTAAATGTATCAGTCTCTGATCCACTTCCCACTGCCTGGCTAGCATGCACGTTCTCTGCATCCCTTTGCACAGTCTGGTGGTGCTGGTGGGAGGACCTTCTGGTCAAGAGCTTCTGCTGTATGAAGCAGCTTTCCTAAATCTGTCTGCTTCACTGAGTCACCATTTCAAGCAAGAGCTTAGTGCCCTTCCTCCCTTTCAAGGACTCTCCCTGTATTATTAACTTTATAACAATGCAAAGGTTTTATTTAGCTGTGGAAAGCAAACCACAGTATCTTCCGACCGAACGAGCCTAGACAGCAAAGTTGTGCTCAGTTACATTTCAGGCATGCGCAAACTCTATCTGACTGACTGGCTTTTAGCACTCAGAACACGGTAAAAAGGCCTGATGGTGACATTTAAGGAACAACCTGGGCATGGCACGACAGCATGTACACAACAGCATCTGATTGCCTCTATCATCTCTCAAAAGGATGACCCAAAAGGAGCCTTGAAACTTTCCTAAGGTCTTGAGGAAGAAAAGTTATCTTTATTCTTGCCTTTTCCTCCTAGAAAAGCCCTCTACGAATTAAAAGTATTGGGATTAATATAAACACGATATGTGTTGTTTCTGAATAAATAACAAGCCTTATACAAATCCTATTACACGAATAATTGAAACTTATATAATTGCCCTAGAAACTGAAAAAAATAACCCCAGCCTCTTGTGAGTTTTACATTTTGAATTCATAGAGTTTCAAAACTGGGTAAGTAGGTTAAGGCTGAGGTTGGTATATAATGCACACACCTAAGAAGCAAGGGGCAAAAAATGAGCAAGCTATAGTTCGAACAAGATTTCTACTGCTAAGAGCACCTTATAAATTAGGTATTTATCTGAATTTACTTGAGAATTTTCAGGTATGTCCTTCTTTGCAGAAAAGCAAATCTTTACAGTTTTAGTTCATGAAAGTTTTAGACAATGTCCTGCCATGCCATCTGGTGCTAGCTGGTTGTTCAGGCAGAGCATTTGCTATGTGTTCAGGAACTGTTTTTAGATGGCTATAAGTACCTACTGCACTTGCTAGTCCTAGGTATGATCAATAAAATTGACTAAGTATCTGTAACAGAGACCCAAAAAACCAATCTTGCATGCTACCACCTTAATTTGCCAAGGCGATATACTGCTTTTTGTATCTACGTGTGATTCATAGCTCTTCCGGTGGAAGTGATAACTTTGTTCCCTTGTCTCAAATTTTAAATTACACTTGCACAATATGAAGTGTGAAGTGTCTATGGCATTCTCCTGGAAGTACAAGGACCTTAACAGAGAAAATTTTAATTAAGATAGCGTTAGAGGTCAGCACTTCACACTTCCATTTCATTGGCCTTTTCAGCACTCCACTCCCCTGCTGGGTAATATCGGTATATAATTTATAAACTTTTCCTTTCATCATATTCTACTTGAAACATACTGTTAGTATACCAATAGGGATACCTGTTCCCTGCCATAAATTCCAGAAGCGATGCAAAAAAATCTCAAATATATTTGGGTATCTCTGTTACTTGACAAATTATCTGGAAATACACACCTATATCTGCATGAAATGATATGTGCCATTTGAGAAAATGCTGAATACCTCATTCTCAGCTCTGATTTAGACCTTATTTTGCAAAACAGCTGCTATGCTACTTGAAATATCTTTATCATTAACTTACCAAGACACTGATGAGTAAGTATTTCCATACATATATTCAGCATGGTTCTCATGTGATTTAAAAGCCTCTTTACACCACTGGTGAGACTGAAAAGTTTTAAGGCAAATGGAAAAACATGAGCGTAAAACAAGCAAGTAAATGAGTCCTTCAGGCTGAGGAGAATAAAGAAATCTCAAAACAACTACGATATTGGACTTTGTTTTCTCCAGTCCAAGTCTAGCAAATTAAATTTTTAATGCAAAGAAGCCATTCATTATTTGGCAATGATATCTGGAACAACTTTTAATTCTCATACAGTGCAGTAAAACCAGAATCAAGCCACATTAGCAATAACAACTTCAGCAAAAGGTAGGTAATTCTTATGTAAGAACTAGGAATACTTCCAAGAAGAACTGAATACACTCCTTTTTCTAAAACTTTTTATTATCTTAATAAATATGTAAAGCCCTAAAGCAAAAT
Source organism: Balaeniceps rex (assembly GCA_013401315.1). Lineage (NCBI taxonomy): Eukaryota > Metazoa > Chordata > Aves > Pelecaniformes > Balaenicipitidae > Balaeniceps > Balaeniceps rex. The sequence goes on from VYZW01051239.1 coordinate 3,153, forward strand.
TCAGACATGAAAATCCATAATTTTATGAACTGTGTGTTACTGTATAGTAGTGGTGCAGTAGCATACTGAACCTTCTTCATATTTAAAATAAAAATTAAGATAGGAGCAAAATGCTGCTAACAGAATTTGTAATGAACGAAGCATATTCATTGCAATTTGAAAAATGCAGATTTTTAAAATGGTTCTGGATGTAGGCAGAGCAAGAATTGAGAGTACAAAACTTTTAACAATCTCCTTCCCAAGTGCTTACTCTCAGTCCTCCTTTCAAAGCACCTTGTGGGAGAGACAAGGAACAAAGAGCCATTATTTGGGAAACAGGATAGTGTCTTTGTACAATATTACAATATTAGCACTTTGGAGTACTGTTTCTTAAACTCTAGTCATTGGTTAACTGATGATATGTGGAGCCCTTCATCATCCTACACACAGTAAAACTGAGTTGAGAATACAACCATGAAAGGCAGCAAAGGTTGAGGTTTAATCAGAAGATCATTAATGTCAATGGCAAATTTTCAACTGACTTGGGGAAGTTTTGGACCAAAGCTGGGAGAAAAACCTCTCTCCATCACATGGAATAGTGCACAGATCTTTAAGAGGCTGTATAACAAGTGATGCTGAAAAAGTGTAAAAGGAAATCACACACTCATGAGGACCAGTGAGAGTCAACAATCTTGAAATCTGTTCAGGACAGGTCTGTTCAGTGTTCAGCTGTTTGAAAGAAGAGGATGCTTATAATTTATTCAATCTAGCATTAATATATGTATGCTGAAAGAAGAGAGTTCAGAGGGACTGTGTTACATCATCTGATGAACCCAGAGGAGGGAAAATCACAGCTAACCAGTCTGTTGTCGTTTGTGGAAACAGATTTTGTAACAAGGCTTGCCATCAGCTATGGTTTATGTCATCTCTATGACATAATTTTTAATAATAATTATTATTAAATAATTATAATATTCATAAATAATAAGTTTATGTCATCACTGTTTTTATAAACAGTGAAATTATGGGAGGATAACTCCCATAATTTCTGTTTCAAGAAAGGTACTTCGTGTGGGAAAGGGTTGGCCTCAGTCTTCTCTAACAACATGTGAATGACTGCATTTCATTACTGAATGTGACACAACAGCAAACCCCTGAAACATTGGTACAGAGAACGCTATCTGCTGAGAAAGATTGTTTTTTTGAAATTCATCCACACAGGATCTCAACAAGTCTTAACTAAGTCCTGGTCCAACAGTATGGGATCAGGCCCTGTTTCTGCTTTTTGATTTAAAAGCCTATGAGCTGTTTTTTTCTCTACTGTGTAACGCCATTCACTTTAAAGCTCTTGACAGAAGGGATCAAATCTCCTGCTGTTGGATCCTAAACTCTTCACCACCAGGTTTGGGCCACCTATCCTGTTTTTTCTTTACTATCTTGATGCCCTCCTGGCAACTCCTGAGGAGCCTTTGCCAAAATGGCTGTGTACTGCTGCTCTGTGCTGGTGGCTGGAGTGGCTGCTAGTGTCTGCAAAGGTGGTAAGCGTGGGGTGCAGCTCCAGCGCAGAGCAGCACCTCAACACAGTGAGCCATGTTTTGTGCTTGGTGAACCGTGCTAACCTTCTGACACCTTTCTTTTTTCCTGGTTTCTTTATGAGGCAGCCAGGACACTGGCAAACTCCAGCTTGCTCACATTTATCACTGGGATACGTCTGGTGTTGCTGCCATCAACAAATGAGACATAATATTGGGCTAGATGACTCCCTGCCTAACCAGGTATGGCTACTTTTATCTGCTGCAGTACAAGGTGACCTTGTATGCTGGGTATGTACCAGTTTAAATTTCACCTAGAAGTTGACCTGTGGCTTTACAGGAAAAGCATTTTACATGTAACGAGTCCTCAAGTGTCATTTAAGTGTCTCACTTTCATAAGCATTATTGATTTAGTGGGAGTTATTTAGTCCCAGAAGACAGAAAAAAGTAGTCATGCATAATATCTCTATGACAAAAGAAAACAACTATTTGCATTATATTTAAAATGGTTTACTTTAAACAATGAGAAACACAGGCATAAGCAGCATTTCTCTGCTTTAATACTGATAAGATAATAAAGTTGATATGTGGAATTCATGATTTTAAGTGACCTCCTGCTTTTTCGTTTCTGCAAACCCTGATTATAGCAGTCATGCAATAATCAACAATCCTCTTTGTCCTCCTGAAAGTCTGTCACAATACTTAAAGCATACATGCGTATTTTTCCCTGCTTCATAAAAAGTACAGAGAAGGGTTGTGGTGCAAAATGCTTTGAGACGTAACACTGAAGCTGAGAGGCACTGAGAGCCTTTCCTCAAAAACCTTGCGAGTTTATCAGCAAGTGGCAGAAGCAATCCCAGTTTAATTTACCAAAGCCACTAGGTGTCCCTGCTAACCTACGGCAGCAGCGGCGCTCCCAAGTCTTGCTGCAAGACACAAACACACTTCATAAACCTGTCCAAAGAAAATACAGCACTACCAAATCAGGCAACTGTTCTTCGCAGCATCATCTGCCCAGCTGTGCATCACTTCATTGTACTGCCCGTTACTTTTCCCTTGCAGTCTTTCAGGGGTGCGGTACCTGCAGGCAAGGTCAGTACTAGTCAACTGCACTGTTTCCTGTTCATTAAACAAACCAGATATGTCCTTGGCAAATGTTTTTTGAGACTGCAGGCTTTCTGAGACCACACAGTTCTCAATCAAAGGCAGGAAGTTTTCTGTGGTGTTCATCGCACCGGGTGCATCAAAGAGAATAATGCAGCAATTATTGAAAAGATGCTATTCTTTTAGCACTGGCTGAGTAAGACAAATATATTAAGGGACCATTTTTTTGCTTCTTCTTTTTTTTCTATTCTCTTCCTTTAAAACAATTAAGTCAAATATGATTTGACTTAAAAGCTCGTTTTTGGGAAGGGATAGATTTTTCAGTATTTCTAATGCAAATTTAGGGACCCTTTAAGCACCTGTAAAGGATTGTAGCATGTAAATTTTAAAGAGCTCATTTTCACATTCAAATAAGATTTTTATTATTGGCATTACTGGGAGCAGTGCTCACCCAATGTTGCACTCTTTCCCCATTCTAGGGGCCTCTTTATGCAACCACAACCACTGAGTGGTCTATCTTTCTTCTGGTACTAAAAGAAAAATAATAGTGTTTATTTTTTGAATGTACTGTTGCCAGTTTCAGACAATAGCAGATAGCTCTCTCTAAATTTCTTTTTATACGCTAGAGCTTCAAAAACCCAAATATTTCATTCACAGGTTGTATTTGGTCTATTTTTGCCCTAGGAAAGAACTCTTCTTTTCTTCTAATGAAAAAGACAAAAACTCACCAAAAGCCAACCCCCCCCCAACAGAAAAAACCCACACCCCCTTCCCCCGAAACCTTTGGCATTTTGACTGGTGCCCAAAATGCCTAGGCACAATGGTACCTCACTGGAATTACAGCCTGGCTGTGGCCTACTTCTGTGTGCTGGGATTTCTACAAGCTGGAGTACTTCCCTCTGTGATGCATCACTATCTCTTCCAGAAAAGAGAGGGTTTATTTTATGAGAATAATAAATTACGTTACACTGTGATAGAAACTGTTCTGCCAGAAAGATGAAGCTACAGAAAAACATTGCAATGTAACATAACAGAACCCCTACCCTAGCAACATTTGGAAGTTTTGCTGAGAGTTTTCTTCTTACAAGACATTTGAAAATATATGTATATTATTTACAAAACAAATTATGTTCCTGAGATTGTTTTTTTCAAAAATACTTCACTGGAAGGAGTTTTCTTGTTTTCCCCCCCCACTTTTACATGGTCATTTGGTTTTAGAGTTTCAGGTCTTTGGTACCAGGCGTGAGAAGATATTCTGTTCCCTTTTCCTCATGAGTAATGATTCTTACTTATATACTGCACTTCATCCACTGGAAAAATCTCCCCATTTTCACTAGCAAAGTCCCATTTTTCACATTTAGTTTGCTTGTGGAAATTCTGAAGAAATTCAGTGTGAATTTTTCAAGATTCAATGACCGACTCATTCTGAAACATTAGAGGCCTTTAAATCTGCAAGGCAGTATAGTTTAATGCCATGGATATAAAAGCAAAAAACACAATAGGTTTTTACTCACTACTCTTGGTTGCCCTCTTGGTGCTCTAATGCATGCACAACAGTGAAACACAATGGAGTTAAGTGCTTAATGAATGCTATCAGGATTTCAGTGCTGACTTTATGCAAGAGATGGTTCTCAGGCAAAATAGGAATACTGAAATATTTAAGAAATTGCTATTATTTAAGAAAATGTTCAACCATTGTCAGAGAAAAGAAAGGAAGAATGGAGAACACATTCTTTCAGGCTCATCTTGACCTTGATTTCTTTAAGTTGCCAGAGCAAGGAAGCAGGGAGGATGCATTACTCATACAAAGGGATTATCTTCTTACTATAATGTAGAGAGACGCTACTGATCAACCCTGACCAAAGCAAAGTTATGGTTGTCACCACAGCTTAAATAATCTTAACTGTTACCCAATGACTACCATTGTTCCATCAGTAGACTTAAAAAGCCCACATGCTACAAAAGTTCCTTCATTCTTGCAAAGCTTTTCTTGCTGTTAATTCCTCTTCCTCTTTGGGGTGGACCACTTTTGTTTATGGTGGTTAACTTAGAGCCATGGCCAGTTGGATTGTTCTGCTCCTGATGGATATTTATAACACAGCATTCTGTTGTGACACCGTCCTTTGTTTAAATCACTGCATCCAGTGTATTATGATACAAAAAACCTGGTATAACCTCCCCTACACTGGCTGAAGCTGTCCTCTCAGTTCATTGTCGACATTCATGGATCACTAATCCTGAGATATTTAGGAAGAAGTTTTTAACCACAATACTATCAAATGCAAGTGAAATTCAGGTCATAACATTTAATAAGAATAATATAAGCAATAAAGAATAGGATGAAATCTCAGCAGCTGGGTGAGCACAAGGGCTAGCACAAGGCCTCACATGTTATCAGCGTACCATGTAGCCTGAAATCAACACAGTAAAAAGGAGTCTCTCTGGGAATCAACTTTAACATTGCAAACAAAACTGTTAGCCTCGATGCAGAGGAATTGGTTTACAAAGATCAGGGTCAGAAGCATAGTTCCTAGCGCCATTTTTTTTCTTTCCTTTTCCTTTCTTTTGCTTTGCTGCTCCAGTCAACATGCACACAGCAAGACGTGATTGACAACCTCTCAGTGGTGCTGTGTTTCAAAGATCAGGCAGATTTCCACGTCCTTCACTGGAGCAGAGCTGTGGGGAGGGACCAAGCTACAGGGAAGGACAGGTCACTGCCTGCAGGAGGCAATCCTCCTGCAAGAATGAAGCTGTATGCTAAGAAGCAACAGGATGCAACAGGAGAACAAAAATGCAAAGGGAAGAAAAAAGAGGAAGGGGGGAATAAAATTAAAGCAAAAGCTTAGTAACACAGGAGAGGCTATGACCAAAAAATAGAGGAGCTAGGGGGGGGGGAAAAGCTAGAGAGGAAAGAATGTCTGTTCTTTTAAAATGTAAAAGGATCAGAAGATAAGGAAAGAGATGAAAGATGAAAGATACTGCATTTTTGTGGGTTCAACACTCAATTGATTACTATGATGGACAAACTATTCCTGTTCTATATAACTCAATAATAATCCATGCATAAAATAGGACTTACCACCTTAGCTAAATTAAACAAAAAAAGGAAGAAAAATATTGCTTAACAGCAGAGTGTTTATGGCAAAATCTATAATTCAAACAGAAGGAAAAAATGTTAATGTTTTTCATTAAACAGAAAATTTTTGCAGGTTGGGAAAAAAGATGGAGTTTCACAGCAAGGCCACTGGCATGTGCAGAAAGGTTTTAAGGCTCAGGCTGGGATTCAGGAAATACAGGCACGTACCTGGCCTCTGTCACTGATGGTCCACTTGGGTCAGAGTCATTCTCAGTTCTTGGTCTTGGGTCATCCTCAGTTCTTCAACACTGCCTTCCTCTCACCACTTTCCTCATTTGTGTAATTGATCTGTAAGCCCTTTGGGAACTGACAGCCTCTTGCCATGAAAGCATGAACTGCTGAGAGCCTTTTAGCTCTCAGCAAAGTGCTAGCTGCTGCCTCTTCACAGTCCTGTAACTCACAAAAAAATTACTCTTGACTTTCTCTCTGCTCAGCACGTTATGCCATGCACCTGGTGATGGACTGTAGACTGGTACAGCAGTTCAATGTGTGTGCAGTACCCTCTGCACTGGCATCACCAACCACACATATGCAAACGGTATTGTGTTGCCAGCCTACATGCTGTGTGCTGACCACCTCCATCCAGGGTCTCCTGCCTGAATGGTGCTGGGGGTTCCTTGCTCTCCCCCTCCCTCACATGGTGGGGGCAGACCAGAGCTGGTGCAGCCAGTTGGGAGTTAGGGAAGGAATGCCCAACTGCAGAGGGGTATGGGACAAGGAGGAGACGCAATTCCCTCTTGTGTTGCAAGCTTCTCCATGGCTGAGCTCCCGTGCGAGGTGCCATAGCTACTGGTTAGGACTGGTTGACTTTAAGTATGGGTTAACTAAGGAATGGGGAAAAAAAGATCCCCTTCCCATCCCCAGCCACTTTAACTTCCAAGAAACCTTCTATTTCCTGTACTTACAAACCAACAATTTCTTTGGTATTATTACAGTGAAATGCAAGTGTTGTTGCCATTTGCAAAACACAACCTAAATCTCATGATTATTTCTGAACTCGAAGCTTGTTATTTTGTTCCACCAAAGCCAGTGCTGCTCTTGCTTTTGCTGCATGCAATGCTATAAGGGCATTTTTATTAACTTGAACCACATGTACTCAGATGTTTCTTATCTTTGTGCCTTTGATCCTGTGAGGGGGTGAAAGCTGCACTGCAGTTAGAAGCATTCTTACAGGAAAAATGAGGAATACAATATTTATTTTTTGATTCAACTGAAAATATTTCTCATTGTTTCTCCCCATGCTGGCATAAGCATACCAGAGTCAGAGTGGGAAGGGGTTCGAAGGAGTGAGAAACAATCCCATGAAAGGGGCTTATCAACCTCAGACACCACAGTCAAACATATACAATATTTCCTCATCATCCGCTTTCTATTAAAACCACTACAATTGATACAATGGACCCAGCTCCTAATATGTCTTTGCTGGGGACCACAAACTTGGTGGCTTCAGAGTCACACCAAGAAGCCTGCTTCTGTTGATAAGCAATTATCACTGGGATGAAAGGAGAGAAGAGAAAGTCTTGGTCTATAAGACAGAAAGACACTACCATTCACCTCTGGTGTTATCAGTATTTCAGGGTAGTTACTTCTGAGGAGCAAACACATGGGAAGTTAGATTGCTTGAACATATTTATCTAGCATAATAAGGAGTCTGAATGCAAATTAAATACATCCACAAAGAAAGGAATCCATTATCACATTTTCATGAGCTTTAATAACAAAATTCCTCTGGACTTTCTGAAAGCAGAGTCAAGCTCCAGATTTTAAAATGGAGCTGGAGCAGCAACACTCTGAGCACATAGAACAGAAGGCTAATAAAAAGGATGGATGAAGAAAAAAGGATGTGAAAAATAATCCATGTGCATGAAGAAGAGTACTCACATGAAATGAAATATTTCATACAGCTAATATTTAGAAAAGAACAGCAAGCTAAAAAGTTTATAGAACTGCAGAGATTTGGATTATATCGAAGCCATGTCAAACTGTACAAATCCTCAACTTGGAAAACTCAACATGGTTTTCAAGATGAAATTTAAAAGTGTAGTTAATGTAGGAGAAGCGGTTGCAGAGCTATTAGTTAAAGTACTTTATTTTTCTGTTTGTATCTCAGTAATTCCTCCACTAAGAGGTCACAGTAGCTCTACATATGATATATGACCACTTTGTATCTCAAACCTCTGGTCTCTTCAGAATGAAAATACCTAAGGCTAATTATAAACACCAGTCTCTGCCACCAAATAAATGGGGAAAAAACCCCAGCCCAAACAAAACCCCAAACAGAAACTGTTTTCCTATAGGTAACTTCAGAGTTGGGGAAGTTCTAGAACGCTGTTCTGCTATAATATCGCACTCCTTCTCAGGAGTGAAAACATTAAACGTAATCACAGTTTAGGCAGCAACAGTCACCTCTAGCTATCTTGTGTGATAGGTGGATCCAATCCCCTGCTAAAAGGAGTGGTAAAGATATGCAAAATCTGCATCTGCCAGTTTGCATTTACAGCTGTGGTACAAACATGTAGGACTTCGCTCTAGCCATCTTCTTCCTTGAGAGAACCCTTTCAGTGAGAATTTTATGCTTAGTTCAGAAATCTGATGGTACCTTTGATTGCAGTTAATGATTTGGTATAATCTAGCTAAACATTTCTCTCGAGATGTACTGCCAGAAAATCTGTAGCTCAGGAGCAGTTGCGTATAAGCAAGGTCAGCAGAACTGAACGACCACAGGCATAGGTAAGGACATATGAGCAGGGTAAGCCAGTATCCCAGCATCCAATCTCATAGTGGCTGTCACATATGATAAGCTTAGCTTTACTAGCGTGCCATTTAATACAAATCTGTTTCTTTGTCACTTTCATTATTTCAGTTTATTTAGTTTTGCACTGCCAAGAATCATAGAAATAAGTCCAGAGAAGGTGTTATATATGCTATACAAAGGAACACCCAATTTATCAGCTGGAGGCTCTTATCTGTTTAATAATTCTCCAAATGTTTGTCTTGAGCTTTGCAAAATTCGACATTTTCAGTTTGGTTAAGTGTCTTGAGTCTAATTTTAGATGACCACAAGACCAATCTTTTGTGCTAGCAGAATCTTTGCCATGCCATCTTTAGATTAGAGAAGATCATGCAGCTGTAATTACCTAGCAGGTAACTGAGATACTATAAAGATAGATTTTTCTGTGAACCTCTACTTCTGCAATGGACTCAAGCCCCCCAAATTAAAAATGAGGTATGTGCTTTGCTGCAATGTTTGAAATCCCAGATGTAGCGACCCAGTCAATCTGGGAACCAAGGTCACCTTGCCAGCCCTGCTAGCATCAATGCACAGAGCTGAGACAAGAGTGACAAACCCAAACAGAAGATCTTCCCAGAAGATGGGAGAAGGACGTATCAGCCATGGTTCCCTGCTATGCAGGTATGTCTTAGCAGATTCAATGTGCAACGCTGCTTACTCAAACTTTCTGTTATTATCTCACTTACCCTCTATCAATTTTTACTCGACCTGAGAAGAGCTTACTGTATTAACACTTTAATGCTTTCTTCCCATCCCTTCTTTTACATTCTCACATGCCCTTTGTGCTACTCTGCAAATGCTGCTGGTATTCTGCTGGTATTCTGCTCAGAGCCCAGGCTGCAGATGTCAGGCTGCAAATATCTGCGTACACTGATTATGGATACAAAGGAACGTATCCCCAGCTCATGTGAAATGATGGAAACCCACTGCATCCTACAGATCTGTGCTGTTTATGCTAGCTAGGAAATCTGCTTCTCTGTCATTTACTATCACAATAAAACACATTAAACCAGTATGTTCTGTTTTCTAAAAGAAATAATTTTACCTTGCAGGGATTCAAAAGTCCAAAGAAAATACTATCCTATTACCATGTTTTAACTTCACACAATAAAGTCTCATTCAATTTACAGCTGGTATCTTTGTGCCTTTGTAACCAATAAATTCATGTCAGCAATCAGATCCATGAATATTTTTGTGTTTAATAGGTATAATTTCCATGAATCACTAATGGAATCAGTAGGAGGACATAATATATATGCAAAAAAATGAGGTGGTGCCCTTCAGAATCCTGGAGGGATTTCATCAGCACAAAACAGCCTGTGTCTTTACTCTACAAAGCCAGGGGTTTTCTCCCAATTAGGAATTTCACAGCAATCTGTAATGCAGCTCTGGGAGGCCACACTGGATTTTTGTTTCATGTTTTGTCAGCTCTATAAAAAAAACCCCAAAACTGTTTTAGCAAAGCTGAAACTTAGATGTCTGGAAATAATGCTATTTCTTAGCCTGAGAAGTATTAAACAGTTTGGCTAATATAGCCATTTTTTCCCCCAATTGAATGCAAGGTGATTGGGTGAAAATGCTCAGGTCCTACATTGGCTCTAGAGGACTGAATAATTGAAAAAGAATTAGTTCATTAATGCTCTCAGAGCTTACAAGTAATTCATCACAAAGAGAAAGGGGTAGTCACTGTAGAGCTTTGGTTCAGCCATAAACTGTAAGCAAGGTTCAGTACCTTGGTTTTGCTTGAGATCCACATTGACTTTAATTGGCTTTGGATCACGGACTACACTAAGCCTCTTCACATCCAGGTTTGTAGACCACATTCTGTCTGTGAGGCATAATCATATACACATAAAAGGGGAGTGATGTGGCTGAGAACCCTACCTAGTGATAACTGCAGGTAGTGGGCAACCTTTTCTCTTCTCCTGATACTCACAAGGCAAGAACCAGCAGCAAAATCTTGCTTTTAATTATCCATGTATTTCTATTCTGTTTTCTGCTACCCATAAAACCTCCCCGCTAATATCTGGCACTTCCAAAGAACTGCTATGTTTGTTATTCGCAAATCTTCATCAATCCATTTGAGAAAGAAATAAGTACTCTGTGGGTACTTATTTTTCCTGGCTGGCAGCACCTCTGTTATGGGAAGGATGTTTATCAGTCTGTAGGAGTTCCCTGTGACACTTGGCACATACAGAAAAGGACAAGATTTTGTCATTGTCGTTCTTATTAAAAGGGCAACACTAGAAATTCACTGACTAACTGCAATGTGGTGCATACAGTGGATCAGCACATCCAACATAAAGAGATTTCATGTCAGATGTGGCTATATCTTGCTGGCTTGTATCCAGCAAGTGCCTGGCCTAGAGCTGGCTCACAAGAGAATCTCACTGCTGGCTTCTCAGACCATACCTTTTGCAGCAACTTCAAGATAACAATATGTGGAAGCGAATAAGAAAGTGTTTTTCCCATAGTATTGACTCAAGCTTTGTATGTTGTTTTGAGGCATCTTTCTTGCCACATTAGAAAGAGCTCCACGTGATGTCTATCTCTACTATGGCTCAGCTAATGGTTGGCTTCCTTCCCTGGTGCTTGATACAATGACTAGGCTCACATGCCAGCTGGGGCACATACGTACTCTTCCCAAACATCATTCCTTCCATCGTGAGCTTCCTTGTGCTAAGCATGCAGCTGTGAGTCAAAATACTTTTAAAATTTACTCCCTTTTGAGTGCAGCAGTGGGGTAGTAGTTACTGTTTTTCAGTTAGGTAGGTAGATTTAAGACAGCTTCTGGGACCCTCTCCACTCTGTTTGCTTGAGTATACCAAGTGCCAGTGAACCATGCCATTTTCTTTATAATGCAGTAGGTAAGGCAAATCTGAAACCATCTTTTGTTGCAACAGGAAAGGAAAGACACTACCTATGTGAAACTTAACATGGCGTAAACCAGTGAGCATCCACCAACTGCACAGCCCACAAAAAGAAAATCAACTGGAGGAAAGGAGAAACTGAAAAAATGGGATTAACTGAGGGAATTGATTTATTTTAAAAAAAGGAGTACTCAGCACTGGTAAAATAAGGACTCAGAGTGCCCCTAACATGTTCTCAGAAAAGAAAGAAGCCCTTTGCCACCAACATATATATATACATATATACTTCAAATTATATCATAACCTTCTCGGACATAGGTATTGCACTTTGAATAAGGCCAACATGAAGCCTGTTGGTTGTGACATCTCAGGCAGCTGTGCCATGTAAGCAGAAAGCTGGTGAATCCTGTAATTGCTTTACAAGGCAGAAGATCAGATGAATTAGCAGGTGGAATTCCACAGCAGGCTCAGCTCAGTAGCCATTTACAGGCATGTCTGCATTGCAGCAAAGCAACAGCGATTAGAGGGATCTTTTCCACTGAAATCCCTGTTACTCTTGCATAGTTGTTCTTTTTGTGATAGCAGCATAGAAGATAAAACAAGATGTCTGAAGTAATTGCAATTATATTATCATGTTAAAGCTCATTTCACCACAGCTCTCAGAACATGATCTTCCATTTTCTAAGACATACTAAAGCAATAAAGCTGAACAGGATTCTTACAAGCTCTCTAGGCCAATCCTTCACCGAAACCTGTGGAGTTATGCCAAAAATGAATCTGGTGCTTGAATTTAGTCATAAATGAAAGATTTATTCAAGTTATTAAATAATATATTGTAAACACACCACTTTCAAAAGCAAATCACTTACAAGAAACCTGCTATTAAGACATTCAGATTACAAGGTTACCTGACAACTTCATACAAATATGTGTTCCTGATTTGCAGGTATTTTAAAGAAGACTCATTAAATTAGGAATTCAGTTCAAGCACAGGTATCAGACTGCATTTAATGAGTGAGATTGGAATAAAAGGGGAGAAATTGGGGCACCCATAAGACAGCAATTCTGCACAAACAGAATTTTAAAACATGAGAGGTGGGTAGAGGAGGAGACAGGACACACCATCCAATTCACATTAGAGGACTTGTTTGTCCTTGTTACAAAGAAAATAAATCTATAGTACATGAATGCAAATAATTACTTTATGGAAATAACAAAGGAGCACAAGCATCAGCTTCTGTTAACTGCTGTACACAGCTAAAAATCTTATGAGCATCTGGCCCTGGTGCCTGGAAGGCCGGTGTGGTGGGTTGACCCTGGCTGGATGCCCGGTGCCCACCAAGCCGCACTATCACTCCCCCTTCCTCAACTGGGCAGGGGGAGAAAAATATGACAAAAGGCTCATGGGTCGAGATAAGGACAGGGAGAGATCATTCAGCAATTACCGTCATGGGCAAAACAGACTCAACTTGGGGAAATTAATTTAATTTATTACCAATCAAATCAGAATAGAGTAATGAGAAATAAAAACAAATCTTAAAACACCTTCCACCCACACCTCCCTTCTTCCCGGGCTCAACTTCACTCCTGAGTTCTCTACCTCCTCCCCTCCAGCGGCGCAGGGGGACGGGCAATGGGGGTTGCAGTCAGTTCATCACACGTTGTTTCTGCCACTCCTTCCTCCTTGGGGGGAGGACTCCTCACACTCTTCCCCTGCTCCAGTGTGGGTTCCCTCCCATGGGAGACAGTCCTCCATGAACTTCTCCAATGTGTGTCCTTCCCATGGGCTGCAGTTCTTCACGAACTGCTCCAGCATGGGTCCCTTCCATGTGTCCTTTCCACGGGGTGCAGTCTTTCAGGAATGGGCTGCTCAAGCATGGGTCCCCCATGGGGTCACAAGTCCTGCCAGGTCCTGAAACACCGTACACAGTATGTGTAAATAAGAGTAAGGCTAAAAGGGATGTCTTCCCTTCTAACAAGTAGATCTTGAGATGGAGTCAGGAAACACCTGTGAAAGTTTACAGAAGAAAGCAGAAAATACTAGTAGGTAAAGCTAGAACTACCCTTGTGAAGGTCTTATAATATTTTTTTTCCCCTATTTTCTATTCTTACTCCTTGGCTAACTGCTTTAGTAGGTGAGGTGCCAGTGGGTGCATACGCATTTGGAGGAAGAACTTTATTATGAGGAATGTAAAGCACAAAATCTACTTTTTTTTTTTTTTCCCCAGAATGTATCCAGCAAAATGTGGCTTTTCACATAGCTTTTCTGAAGAGGATATGTTGTTAGAGGGGTATGTGGGTGATCATCCTGACTCAAAGTCTTTAATCTTTGCTTTTCCTTTCTGCTATTGTGACCTTTTGTGATAGTTGCAGCAGGAGGAGGTGAGAAGTAATAAAAATCAAGTGAGGGCATGATTTTTTGAATCCTCAGTGCTCCTTTTAAGGTACTGTTCCATCAAGACTTATTGTCCCAGCTGTAGTTAAAATAATTACAGGGCAATTACAGTCTAATGAGGAAAAATGGTGTGATCTACTCAAAATGAGTAAGAGAGAGAAAGTAGTATGCCTTGGGACTGATAAAGCTACCTTATATGCATGTTACCATCCTACAAAGAGAACAGGAAATCTAATACATTTGGCAGCTGAAAGCACCAGCCAGTACTAAACATTTTCCATACACAGGAAGACAGAGAGTTCCCACCTCAAAGGTCTGTCCTTAAAAACTGAAAGGCTGGTGCAGAGAATCTCTGATACAGCTAAGAAATGTGTTCTTTTCCATCTTCCCATTTTATACTATTTAAATCCACAAAGTAGGCAGAATAATAAGATTTTCAAAGGTATTTAAAAAACCTTGTGACTTTCAGGACTTATATTTGCAAGGATGGGTTCAGCACTTAGGAGGTGATGTCACGTTGACTAAAAGGGGAAAAGTGAAACAAGGAGGGTTGTCTGACTTTCAGGAAGTCTTCAGTTCCTAAGTGCTGAATGTCCTTTTGAAAATGGGATTATGGTTCATAAGCTATTTGGTAAATGTGTACACTGCCAGCTACAATGCAGTACTGAGATACTTGATCTAGCTCTCATATGGGTAGAAGCACAGTTAAAACTAAGGGCAGACTTCTCAATGATATATTGCAGCTCCTAGAGCAAATTTACCTTAGTCAGATAATGATTTTCATTGATTTTCAGCACTCATTATTCAATGCAGCTGATGATCTGGGTCACCATAGATGCAAGCTGATGTCTTGTTATTCAACTTGCAAATCATGGTTGCCCACCCACTTTGCATAAAGGAAGATTCTCATGGAATATATGGGAAATCTCATTTCTGCACGGACTCGTTATTTTACAGCAGTTTTGCTCTTTGATTAGTGTTTAGTTGAATTTCTAAATATAGTAATCGCACCATTTAAACTATGAATTTCTTAATGAAGCCCAGTCTGTAGGAATGGTAAAGTAATAAACCTTGTGAAGTCACGGTGATGCTACTGTTGTGCATTGTATGGATAAAACCTAGCCTTTCCTCCTATCTCATCCCTCCTGGTCTCCTGAAGGTTTTTTAATCAGTTATATTTTGAATCATGATTCGTAACCTCTTGAATATAAATTGGCATTGCATTCCTTTGTGGTTGCATTTTAACACACCTCCTGGACATTCTGCAGAGCAGAAGCAAAACACAACAAGGAGAAACACCTAGGGCTATAGATGTCTAAGTCACTTGGTGTCAAAGGCAACTGTGGTGCATTCTCAGCATTCTTCTTCATTCCTTTTAGAAATGGATCATGCAGACACACCAATAATTAAATCATTTACTTACTGGGGGTTACAGCAATTGGTAATGATCAAGACATTGCACAATCAGCAGGCTGCACTCATTTGTTCTGCTACTTAACATCACCACTGTGAGAACATCATTGTTTATTATGGCTCACAGGCAGTAATCATTTTACATAACACGAGGATTTTTTTCACTCAATTGCTTTCATGCTTTAGGCTGATGAGAATAATCATCATGCAACAATTACTTGTACCTCTGCAGATGATGCTCAACAATTTAGGTCACTGAATATACTGTATATACATTTTTGTGGGGGTACATGTTTTTTTTTCGCACATTTTAAGGGATAAGAATAAAAATCTGGATCATTGCCTTCTTTTCCCCTGTGCTGAGAACACTTATTAAAATCAAAAGACTAACAGTGTCCAGTAGCAGGACACTTTTCAGTTATGGTATGAAAGAATTCAGAAGCTAAAGACATAGATGAAAGATCAGGTAAATAACTGTGACCTACAAACATGGACACAAATGAAATAGCTCAATCCACTGGGCACTGACTTGGTCTGAGGATTTACTTATGAATAATTCAAGCTGAATCCATTTTAACTATTGGCAGCTGAAAATACCCCAGCAATCTTTTCAGCAAATAGGTATAATAAACACTATATTCAATGCACTCGCCTTTTGATCTGCTAGTAGTAGCTGACCATAAATACATCTCTCATCCCAAAAGGTTTGCACCTGATATCCAATTCAGCATTAAAAATAATGCTAGATGAGCTTGTAATTGATACCGTGAGCAATTTTTTTTCTCAACCAAAGGAGGCAAAGGATGCATGAGGTTGAAAAGTACTTAACTGAAACAATGATAATTTGAGAGTAAGATGGTGTCCTGGTTTTGGCTAGGATAGAGTTAATTTTCTTCCTAGTAGCTGGCATAGTGCTGTGTTTTGGATTTAGGATGAGAAGAATGCTGATAACACACTGATGTTTTAGTTGTTGCTAAGTAGTGCTTAGACTAGTCAAGGACTTTTTCAGCTTCCCATGCTCTGCCAGGTGCACAAGAAGCTGAGAGGAGGCACAGCCACGACAACTGATCCAAACTGACCAAAGGGCTATTCCATACCATATGACGTCATGCTCAGTATATAAACTGGGGGGAGTTGGCCGGGGGGCAGCAACTGCTGCTTGGGGACTGGCTGGGCATCAGTCAGTGGGTGGTGAGCAACTGCAT
>VYZW01051240.1:0-21781 GCA_013401315.1 Balaeniceps rex
CTAGCTCTGGAAGGGGCTTGCTTGGGGAGTAAAAAATCTGTTTTTCTTAGGCAACATAAAGACTTCTCATAGCATCTCTTTCCAGATGAATCCTCTTGTGTTCAGGGACTAGGATGTCTCAGAAAGGATCCCCAGGTAGAGATCCCCCCTGCGTTCCTTCCGTTATAGCTGGTTCCTGTATTGCTTGGATAAATCTTTAAATCTGATCCAGAGTGCAACTGATTGTGATGCACATTTCATTCTCCAGCCCTTGGGTGAAATTTCTGTGGGTCCTGGAAATTCTCCAGTTGCCTCGATAGATATTTTTTATAGATATCCTCTTTCTTGCTTGTCCGAAGCACAGAACCCAGACATCTAGAGAGAAGTGTGGCCAGGGGAGGCTGTGGCACCTAAGATACAGTATCCAGTTTTGGTGGAGAAGTAACTGGGAAACCAGAAGAGGGAGGGGGAGAGGAAGGGGCAGAAGGAAGGAGAGAGGAAGAGGCTTTGGGGTGGTTGAAGACACTCTCCAGCAAGAGTGGAGGGAGCTGAGGTGGGTCACTGTAGCCCAGAGGGTCCAAGAAGAGCCAGGATCAACTCAAGAGACACCAGAGCTGAGTTATTCTGAGTGATGGAGCAAGGGGCAGCAGGCCAAAATCAGATGCCAGGGGATAAGGCTGAAAAAAATACAAAGACCCTGCTCCGAGACTGGGACCTGCCAAGGGTCCCTTCCCAGCTGCACCTCTGACGGCCTAGCTCTTCCCCAGTTTCAGAAGTGGGGTTCCCCCACCCACTGCAGGTGTGATGGAGCTGGCTGAAACCAAACGGAGGGACAGATGGTCCCCAACATTCACAGAAGTCTGGGCTTCTCCATAGCTATTCTTGGTGACAGAAAGATGTTATTGCTCTGAGGCCATGGGACAGAGGGAATGAAAAACCATGGGGCTTTTGTTAGACTGCTCTGTTGGAAATGGCATAGTACATGGATCCCATGTTCCCAGGTAATATATCCCTGGATCCCATGATCCTGGGATTCATGGGTTCCTGGGTCCCCTCTCCATGAAGCCCATGTTTCAGGTCCTGTGTCCCTAGGGTCCCGGAGCTCAAGTATCATGCAGGATGCTGAGCCTGAGGCTGGATTTAGAAGGAACAGCCAGATCCTGCCACCTCAGCCCTGCCCGAGCCAATCCCTGATATATCCCCACCAGGTTTCTTGATACTGCCAGTGTCTGCCATGGCTTGTCACTTATCTCTCTACCACTCCCTTTTTCCTCAACTCTGTTTTCTTTTCATCTGCATTCTCCAGTTTCTCAGGGGTGCAAGATTTTGGCTCTGAGCCTTCAAGGCCATGCCAGTGAATTGCCACAGTTCCCAGTCAGTGCCTCTTCCTGTTGTCCTGCTATGGGTCCTCCAGGGAAGGATTTCTCTCTGTACCCTAGTGGGATTTCCATTGTTCTAACTTGTGCACAAAGGGAAACTGAGACCAGAGAAGGATCTTCCTAAAGTACAGGGTGTAGGACCTCATAGTGTTTACCATGATTCGGCCCCTGCCAGGCACGGACAGAGCTGCTGCCAACCCCAGACAAGGCATGAACCACGATGCATGAGAGCATGAAGGGCTTCCTATTCCACGGGGCTTACTGTCCCATCCCTGAGCTGAACTGAAGTCCCACAGGCAGTGAGGCATGGGGCCAGGACAAGTGTGAGAGCACTGACTCCTACCCTGTTCTGTCTCCTAGGCCTCAAGTTCTGTCACTCCTCTTGAAGCTGGGTAAAAACTGAGGTGTCCAGGTCCCTAAACCCACATGGAGAGAGAACCCAGGCATTCTGCCTCTCCCCTTGACAGCAGTAGCAAGTGATAGAGCCAGCCAAAAATTCACCTTGTTGGGAGGCCACTAAGAATTTTGGCTTTATTGTGATGTTTAATAATCTTTGATTCCCTTTGTGATTCCCTGTTTCCCAGTGGAGAAACTCCACCACTGTGATTCTCAGCCAGAGTCACTGGGGAGTGGGGCGTAGTGGTCAGATGGGGAGCTGCAGTGAAGTCTTGGAGACAGCCCCCTTTTCACAGCAGAGCCTGCAGTCCCCATGGTGCTTCTCACAGCAGAACCAGCAGAATCAACAGCTTCTCAGCCTTCTCCAGGCTCCCTGCAGGTGGAAGAGAGACATTGGTGACCCTCCAAGGAGGGAAGAACAGAAGAGGGAGCTGGGATAGGGCTGGGAGCCCTATCTGTGTTCTCAACTCAGTGCCAGGTAGGTAGTAGGAAAGGACTCGGAGGCCAGATGCCCATAGAGCTGTGACTTGATCTGCTGAGCAACAACCTGCAAGCCCACAGGATGTGACACAGACTTGACCATGTCCACACTGTTATTCACAGGGGTTTCCATGTTCCCTTACCACACTGGGGAGATGTGCCCTCTGACCAGAGAAGCAGGAAGAGGAGGAGGAGGAAGAGGAAGAGGAGGAAGAAGAGGAAGAGGAAGAGGAAGAGGAAGAGGAGACACAGAGTCTCCTCTCCATGGCTGGCTCTGAGTAGGGCTGATGGGAACCGGAACTTTGGCCAGATGGCTGCACTGGGCCCCTCCTCTCCATTCACAGGGAACAGCCTAACCTGAGCAGGGCCCTTGCCTAATGTGCTAGCCACTTCATTAGGCTCAGCAGGCATTGTATATGTAAGCCATAAGGTTTGTGCATCTGTGTGTGTGTGTGTGCGTGCGTGCGTGCACAAGGTCAGTATGTGCGATCATGGGATTGTGTGGCTGTGTCTATGTGTGTGAGAAATGGTGTGTATAATGGTGTGTGATCACAACAGGGGGTGTGTACAGGGAGTGTGTTCAATGTGGTTTGTGGGTGTGCACATGGAAGGAGTGTGTATGAAACTGTGAGTACACAGAAGTATATGTGTGTGTGCACACGCCATGGTGGGTACTCAACAGTGTGCATGTGCAGTGATGTGTGTGCATACACATCCACGTGTGTGTGTGTCCCCCTATTTGTCCGTGTCCCCCCCCACTCCAAACATGATTTCCCTGAAACTGTTTTCCTCTCACTGGCCCGCTGCATCAGGGAGTGATTGGCAACAGGTCCAGGGCCTGGGATTGAGATTCATTTATCTGGAAACCAGGAATCCCAGAGATCTCAGGTAACAGGCAGTGGAAGGATAGGGAGAGAGAATCATCGTCACTGGGAATAGCCTTACTGGGGGCAGCGTGGAGGAGAACCTGCCTAGCTCTGGATGGCCACATATGATGCCCAGGGAAGAAGGGGTCTCGTTTCTGGCACTCTCTGGGACACAATGCACACCCTACGGGCAGAGGGAGCAAGAAGGGACTGAGTGCCTGAATGCTGGGATCCTCTTCCCATCTATGGGGAGATTCCAGGACTTAGTGGAATAGAAGTAAGGGAATGGGGGAGCAGCCCAGGTGCCCAAGCTGTGTGCCCAAGCTGTACAGGAGGGATTAAAGCCTCATGTGTGAGGAGTTAAAGGTCTTGCTTTTATGATAATTCTGCTGTCTTGTAAGTGGGGAGGGTGTTTTGCTGACATCCAAAGATGTTCCCTGGGGCAGAGCCCCCTGCCATGGACATCACCCTGGTCCTGCATCTGTCAAGCCAAGTGCAATAGTGATTAACAGCCAGGAATGAAATCTCTCCACGTGAAAGCCAAGAACAGGACCCAGGAATCTGACTTCTCAGTACCTCCTTCCCTTTCTGTATCGCCATGGTTATCTGCTCCATGCCCAGAGCCAGAAGGAATCCAGATGTTGGAGCTGCTGTTCATTTTACACTGAGCCCCATACTTCTTTCCCGATGGAGAGGCGATGCACCTGGTTTGAGGTGGAGTGCAGACAAGCCTCCCATTTACTGTGCCGGGTGGTTTATTTGTCCAATAAATAAACCCCAGGAAAGACGATGCATGGTTGGACTGATGCAGTTAAGATTTTGACCACGAGGTAACTGCTGAAAGAGCAGGGCTCACTGCTGCTCTGTGTCCCTGTCACGACTCCCCCTCACATCCCCGATCTGCACGCAGCTCCTCTGAAGGGGCTTCCAGCCGGTTCCCAGCAGGCATCTGGCACCTCACTGAGATGTGACACCCCACTGAGATGCTCCAAAAGCTGAGTCCTAGCCCCCCCAGCAGTTGTCCCTGGTCATCCATTAACTCCCAGGTTCCCAAAACCCTCTGCCCCCCTTGCTCAACACAAGCTCCCCCAGCCAAGAGGGGGATGTATGCTCACCTGCAACCTCAACACCATTGGTTAATTAAAAACTACCCCCAGACCCTTTCCCCAAAAGTGATTGTGGGAGGCTTTTCCTTCATCTGGCTGTAAATCCCCTCCTTCTCAGGGAACCTGACATCTAGGCATGCGCTGCTCTAATTCTCAAACCCCACTGCCCTCCAAGGAAAAGGTGTCTGGGCTGCTACCCCTGGCTCTAATCTGCAGACTTGCCTGGCTTCCCAGAAATAGGCTGAGAAAGCCAGCATCAAGGCAGTCCTTCCCACTCCCAGATCCATAAAACGCTCAGAGAAAAGAAGAAAAATATCCACTTCACTGCAGCATGAAGCTTGGGGGGCACTGGAGGCCAGTTCTCCCAGGGTCAATGGAAAGGAGGGGTGGATGCAACACATCTGAGGATTCTTCATGTGTACGGCTGAAACAACCATGGCTCAAACAGGGATGCATCCCGTTTATGTCAGTTCCCCCCATTTCTCATCCCCATAAAAACTCAGGCCTCCGCTTCCTCCATGTGTAGCTCTCCACTCCCTTCAGCGTGGATCATTGGAGGTGAGAAGTTTTCTAAATACCTGCTTGTATTCTCCCACATGCCATGCCACCCATGACTGTGCAGCCTCGGGGCAGATCTCTGGGTAATTTTTTTAAATAGTGGTTTAAACCTAAACAAGACCTGAAACACATTCAGGAGACATAGCAACAGGAGCATGCTGGTTTGAATGTCACAGGGATATTCAAAATTCTCGAGAGCTGGTGTAACTAGCCTGAAGGAGAAAGGGAAGGTAAAAGAACGGGGGAAAGCGTCCCCCCCGCGTCTTTCCCATAGGTTGGTTCTCGGGGAGAAAGAGTGTCATTATTAATAATTGCCGAGAGATGGCGCCCGAGGTACGGAGATGACAGCAATGCGAACTACAAATCCCAAATGAGTTTTTTGACTAGCAATATTATCATAAATCGAGTATAGTAAAATGATAATCCTGATCCATCTCCCCGAGGTGATAAACAGCACTGCAGGCAATGCGTACTGCAAGTGAGGAATTATATAATACAGCCATGAGAAACAATAAAACAGCATTGTGACCAGCGACTATTAAACTAATATAATGAATGCTTATACAAATTTTATTTCAACATGCTCTAGTCAGATCGGTCATTATCTCAACCCTTCAAGCCCCACGTTGGGCTCCAAAAAGGACTCTCATGGTTTAACCCCAGCCAGCAACTAAGCATCATACAGCTGCTCGCTCACCCTCCCTCCCCATGCCCTGTGGGATGGGGGAGAGAATCGGAAGGGCAAAAGTAAGAAAACTCGTGGGTTGAGATAAGAACAGTTTAATAATTGAAATAAAATAGAATGATAGTATTGATAATAATGATAATATTGACAATGATGATGATGATGATGATGATGATTATAATAATAATAATAATAATAATAATAATAATAATAAATTGTAGTGAAAAGGAAAACAACAACAAAAAAAGAGAGGAACAAAATCCAGGAAAAACCAGTAATGCAACTGCTCAGAACCTGCCAACTGATGCCCAGCCCGTCCCCAAGCAGCGTTTGCTGCCCCATGGCCAACTGCCCCCAGTTTATATACTGAGCATGACGTCATATGGTATGGAATATCCCTTTGGCCAGTTTAGGTCAGCTGTCCTGGCTGTGCCCCCTTCCCAGCTTCTTGTGCAACTGGCAGAGCATGGGAAGCTGAAAACGTCCTTGAGTAGTGTAAGCACTACTTAGCAACAACTAAAACATCAGTGTTGATAACATTGTTCAACATTATTCTCATACTAAATCCAAACCACAACACTATACCAGCTACTAGGAAGAAAATTAACTCTATCCCAGCCGAAACCAGGACATCCTTCATGGAGTGTGAGGCATAGGCCCGGTCAGGGGTGCTCCAGCTCATGCTGTAGCTGTGGGGAGAGGGAGATGCTGTCTGGCACGCAGGTGAACTGTGCAACACCACAGTCTCCAGCATCTACTGCTTAGCACCTGCGTACAGTTTTCCCCATGCCTTTCACTGAACTTTCTTCCTCAGAGAAACACTGAGTTGGGTGGCAACCCACTAGCCTTCTCCTTCCCAGCATCATGAGGCAGAAGCACCACCAGGGATCCTAGCCCATTTCCACTTGTTTCTCCTTCCCTGTCTCCAGGTAGAGCTCCAGACATGGGGTCCAACAGTTCCTATGAGGAGGGAAAGGGGCTGCCACCAGGGCTCAGCATGGTGAAGACCTCTGTCATTTGTTGCCTGGGTTCCTTTCACCCTTGCCACTCTCCCAGCTGTTCATCCCTGGGCTCATCGGGTTCCCCAGCTAGCCTATGCTGAGTTTGCCCCATTCAGGAGAGGCCATGTGGATGTCCTTCTGCACAGAAACACCTGAGTGTGCTGTGGAGAGGATGCCAGTGGCCTGAATCTCATGAGCCTGTGAGCAGAGCAGCAGAGAGGTATCACTGGTAGAGCATGAGTGAATGAAATTGCACTGTACAGCTGCTTTCAAGATGCTAGTGGTCTCACCGGCTGCATACCAGCGGCACTGCCACACCCCTCTGGAGAACAAGCTCAGTCCTGCCAGAAAAGGAAACCACCTT
This sequence comes from Balaeniceps rex, assembly GCA_013401315.1. NCBI lineage: Eukaryota > Metazoa > Chordata > Aves > Pelecaniformes > Balaenicipitidae > Balaeniceps > Balaeniceps rex. The sequence continues at coordinate 6,815 of VYZW01051240.1, forward strand.
GGACAGGTTGATTCACAGGGCAGAGGGGGAGAGACAGACATGACACACATGGTCTCAGTCCCTGAGCACTCCTTGAATTTGCCAGATAAAGTGTGCTCCTGAAGCAGAGCTGTCGGAAGCCCTTGTCCCAGAGGCAGCACCAGGCAGAGACACCCAGGGGTCCCCAGCTAGGCCCCAGGTCCCAGGGAGAAACCATCTCTGGAGGAACTTGGGCTACTGCCTGGCAGCAAGGAAGGTGGAGGGAGAGACCACCCCGGCCCCAACCCTCAACACCTCTTCTCCCTCGTGCCTCCCACTTTGGGCCACACTCAATTCTTTCTTCCTTCTCATGCCAGTGCATTGACTGTCCGTGGGCTCTTCACAGGCACCTCTACAACCTTCACCTTCCTCTACAACCCCTCTCACTAGCTCTGCTGGGCCAGGGCTGGAGGGACCCCTGCACACACACACACATGCAGGTGCACATACACACACGTGTGTGCACACACACCACACACACACGCTGACCCCTCATATACCTCCCATCCCCATCATAGTGATCACTGCACCAGCCTGGAGCACTTCCAATACTCAAACGTGTGTGACTGGCCTGTCTGGAGTGGGCACAGGCTCAGGATGCTGAGCATCTCCTGTCCCTGCAGTCCCTCTCTGGAGGAAAGAGGGCTGGGGAAAGCAGCCAGGAAAGGGGGTCCTGGCCTGCTTTGTTCCCTACCCCTCCTGGTCCCAGGATGAGAGGTGTTATGGATAAGGATAGTGTGGGGCAGCTGAGACCCCCATCCCACTCTTTCCTTTGTGAAGTTCAGGAACATTCCCAACTCTGCTGCAGAGAGTAAGAGAAACTAACTGCAGTGAGATTCACAGTTCCCTGCAGGAGAGCAGCTGGAAGCTGCAGGCAATGTTTTGCTCTTCAGAGAAAGGGATGGGGGAAGCGCTTCACTGCAAAGTCCATGAAAGTCCTCAGCAGGCAGAATGCTTGGGCTGTTGTGGTGTCTTTCCTGGTCCTGCCTCTCACTGATGTTAAAATCGCTGTGCTCACGGTGCTGCATAGAGGAAAAGAGCCAGGGAGGGAATGAACCAGCCATGGCTGGGGGAAAATGCAAGGGACCTATGTGTTTCCTTCACACCTCATTCCTCCAGCTCTCAAGGACTTCAGAAGGAGAACTCTCAGCATTCCTCTGCCTTGCACACACTCAGACTCCCATGCAACCCCAGCATAGTTGTGTCCATGCAACCCCCTTCTCCCCTCCCCACCCCCCTGCATCTCTGCAGGGTTTATACTTTCCTGTGATTGTGTGCATCATACCTCAGTGTTCCCAGCCAGCCAATCCTTTCTCACATTTCATGTCCTGCCCAACCCCAATATGTCTCATTCTTACTCAGTGCTTCCTCTTCACATATCTCTGGGCAGCTACAAAAGATAGGTCCCTGAAAGGACAGGGGCTTTTTCCCCATGGTTCCCTGCTGGTTCTTTGTGGCCATGCTGGCCCCTATGGGTAAGTGAACTCAACTCACCCCTGAGCACCTACATCGATTCCACTGCTGCTGTCCCAACTGCATACCCAGTTGCTGGCAGTGCTCCATTCCCCAAAGCTTCCTGTGCTGAGAATGGGCAATGAATGAGGTAGGCAGGAATCCCTGAATCTCCTGCAGTGGCTGTCTATTTTTTCTTCTGTGCACAGCCCCCAGGTGGTTCCTTTTTTGGACACAAACTGCCCAGGAATGTTTCTTGCCTATCAGAGAGAGAGTGGAAACTCACCTGCTGATCTCTCCCATCCCTTCAGCTGCTCCCCAGCCTGTCCTGTTCCTTCTCACCCTCTTCTCTACCAACCCACAGCTCCTAGATCATGTTTTTCCATTTTTTCCTCCTCCTCGACACTCCTCCTTTTCCCTTTCAGCATTGGCTCTGGAACAGTCCCCAGACACAGTGGCACGACAAGGTCAGTCTGTGAATCTGAGCTGTTCCAAGAAGAAATCCTCCAGCACAGCTATGTACTGGTACAAGCTGCCTTTGGGGAAGGACTCCAGGCTGATCCTAGTGGCTTCTGCATTACAAGGTGGTAAAGCAAATGTTGAGGAAGATCTCCGAAGCCATTTCAAGAGCAGTGAGATACAAGGAGACAGGATGACCCTCTTGATAGAGCATGTCTTTCTCAATGACTCTGGCATGTATTACTGTGCTGAGAGTGAAACACAGTGGCTAGGCTGCTGAGGGAACTGAGCACAAACCTCCCCCTGCACAAGAGAGACCTGCTTTCCTCCTCGTTGGTGCTGCACAAAGCAGGATTTCCACTCATTACCTCCTCTGCTTCCTAGCATTCCCTTCTTCCTTTTCTGACTCTGTGACTTTATTTCTCCTGCTTTCTCTCCTTGCCACCCCACTCCTCCTTGCCTCCCTCTTCGTTTAACTCTCATTTACATTACATTCACTTCCGTCAACCCTTCTTCCCCTCTCTGCCTCCCTTTCTCTCCCCACCTTTTTCTTTCTGTCTCTCTTCAATCTGCACTCCACAGACTTCCTCTCATTTAACTCCAGCCAACCCTGCTCATCATTCTCACTGAAAAACAAAAAGGATGTTCGCATGAGAAGTTCTTGGTGCACCTTTAGATAAAGGCAAGGCCAGGCAGGTGGCATAATAGCTGGTACCAAGTGGCAGCTGCCCACATGCTCCTCCATTACAACAACCTGTCTGAGGTTGTCCTGTGGCCAAGGGATATGTGCAGCACAGCACAGGCCTGAAGGCCGCATTGCGCATGCAGCACAGCACAGCACAGCACAGGCCTGCGCCTACTCAGGTTAACTGTTACGTGGATCACTCCTCCATGTACAGTGGTCTCCAGGTCAGGATCACTACCTTCCACCCCTTGATCCACATCAGTTTACCTTTCCCAAAGATATTATATCAATTACAGACTATGTTAGCAAGCTGTGCAGAATGTTTCCTGACAGATTAGAGTGTTATCTGTGTCATAACATACACCAGTGTGCAGCACAGGCTGGCATGGGGCACTCCAGCAGGTTCCCACTCTGCAGCTTCTCACGCTAACATACGGGCTTCTCAAGCCTAAGCACAAGGCCCAACAGAGCAAGCATGGCCTGTTCGAGATCACTAACTCCTCGAATACCATGTGTTCTGCAAGGCTCCCAATGCACTGCCCTGCCACCTGCACATCCCAGGGAACCCCATGGAAAATGGAGACCCTTCCCATGGACACGTCAAGCACAGCTTCCTCTCAGCTGGAGTGCTGGGGGTGCTGTGGGCTGTGTGGGGTTTCTTCCTGTTGCCTGCACAATTTCGCCCACCCTCTTTGTTCTTTTCTCCCTTTTCTTTTGAGGAATCCGGGGTCATTCCTGAATCTTCTGTAGGCAGTTTGTGAAAATGAATGCAATGGGACATACACTTGGACCTGCAACAGAGTGTCTGGGAGATGGAGGCATTGTTGCACTCTTCTGCTAAAAGGACACAGGGGAATGTCTTCGCTGCAAAGCCCACGACAGCCTTGAGCAGCCGGCTCACTTGCTCTCTTATATGGGCCAGTCTTCCACTGCCATGCATTGCTGGGCCCACAGCCCGGCAGAGACATGCAGAGGCTCTGTCAGGCCTCTGACACACAGGGAGTGTGTCAGTGTACACAAACTGCAAGCCTCACTGCAGTTTGATTTCTCACAGCCTGCAGTGATTTCCCACAGCTTTGGGTTGGTGAACAAGGCTGTGCCCCATGTAGAGAAGACGACAGGATTTTCTCCAGCTCTGTCCATCCTCGTCCTACCTCTCCTTTGCAGAATGCTACAAAAAGGAGAGTATCAGCTCTTCTCTGGCATGGAGAAGGTAAGTCTGTACCAGCATATCCCACAGTGAATACCTTTCTCCTGAGAAATTGCTCCATGGTGCAGTCTCTCAAGACGCAGCCTCAGTGCAGAGCCAAAGGCAGCCTTTTCTCTCCTTGAGATCTCCCTTTGGAGGAAGAGAAGAACAGTTACAGAACTCTTCTCTGTCATGCTACAATAGACACCAGCATGACAGGTCAACAGCCTTTCCCATACCTGGGTAACATTCTCTGCTTATCCCAGCAGCACTGGGATAAGCAGAGAAGATTCCACATTGCAGCTTGCAGGGTTGGGAGTCTGTGAGTGTGAGGGCGTCTAGAGATGAGACTCAGCTGAGGGGCACAGACACAAACATGCATTCCTAAGCTCTCTTTCTCTTCCCTTCATTTGGTGCCTCTTTGTACATCCCTGTGCTGTGCACACTCAGGCTGTCACACAGCCCGATCATGCTCCTGTGATAACACTTCTCTCCCACCTGCGCATACACACACATACTCACACGCAGCAGGAAGTCAGTGGAGCAGGGTACATGCACCTCATGCCTGCATGCAGCTGTCATTCCCCACTGTTCCCAGCCAGTCAGCTGCCTCTCTCGCTGTCCTGCCCACCCGCAGAGAGACTTGTCTCTTCCTCTCTCAACCTTTCCTCTTTAAACATCTCTGTGCCTGTGCTACCACCACAAGCAGGTTGCTGGAAGGAAGTGGCCTTTCTCCATGGTTCTCCACTGGTTCCTTGTGGCCATCCTGGCCCCTGTGGGTGAGTGAGCTTCCCTTCCGCTTGAACAGCAGCCCTGGAGCCACTGCTGCTGTCTCGGCTGTGTGCCCAGTTGCTGGCAGTGCCCCATTTCCCAAGGCTTCTAGGGGGAGGATGGGCAATGAACGAGGTGAGCTTTTCCTCAACCTCTTAACTCAGAAAACTCTAAAGATCTACAGAATTTTTTCTGTCCCATTTTAGTACTTCAACTGAGAGTACTGAAGTAATTATTTTTCGAAACAAACTTACTATCATACTTGAAGCTGGTTTGTGGGTTTTTTCCTCCTATGTGTCTCTCTCAGAGAAATGGGACACTGTCCCATAGCTTGCTGACATCCTATGCCACCCCATCCCATGTCATACTTCAAGGATGTGTTTTTGTGCTCCCTTCAACCTATTTCACTCCTCACATCCCTTCCCTTCTCTTTCCAGGCCAGGCCCTTCAGCAATCGCCAGACACAGTTGTCCGAGTGGGAGACTCTGTGACTCTGAACTGTTCCCAAAAGGAGACTGCATTCTCGAGCATGTACTGGTACAAGTTGCCCATGGGGAAGGATGCCACTCTGCAGCTGGTTGTATACTCAGTGAAAGCTGGCATGGCAGAGATTGAGAAGGAATTCAGAAACCACTTCCAGAGTAATGGGACTACGGGCGATGGCTTATCTGTGGAGATAGATCATGCTCTACTCAATGACTCAGGCACATATTTCTGCGCTGAGCAAGACCCACAGTAACTCAAAAGCTGGAGCAGCATAGCATAAACCTTTCCATGCAAACAGGGATCTGCCCCCAGCACACACACAGCCTTGTATTTGACAGTACCCCATTTTCTCCTCTTGCCCTACAGCTCTGTCTACTTCAGGAAAGTGGTGGTATCATCTGTCTGTGTTCTGCCTGTTCTCTAATTTCTTTCCTATTCTTTCCCATCTCTGAATCACCTTTTGACCCTCCTTTCTTCTTGTACTCACTGCCTTGCCTCATTTCCCTGCCATCCATAGACTGCCTCTCAGTTTCCTCCTCTACTCGCTTTCTCTCTGTCCCAATCCCTGTCCCCTTCCCCGTTCTTCTCTGTCCTCTCTCACACCTGTCCTGCCTCCTATTTCCTACATCTTCTTCCTCTTCTCCCTTTCAGCCTGTTACACTCGCTCATGGGTAAGCAGGATGTGGAATACTTCACACAGCCCTTTCCTTCTCCACCATCTGGAAAGCCAAGGCCAACCTGGAGTTGAATCTGGCAAGGGATCCTGGAACTGAACCCTCCTGTGTACGCTCATGTGTCCAAGAGATTCAAGGGTCTCCTGGGATTGTTCACACTGTGGTTTCTGAGAGTACAGGTGCCTCACTAGTAACCCAGGGCTCAGCATGCTTCCATGCGTAAGGGGCTCTGAGTTTCAGAGCGCCAGCAGGACCATGCCGCTGAGCACTTCTATGTGTGTGCTGGTCCCTTGGCCCCACCAGTCTCCAGGGAATGGGCATGCTGCTGTGTGCCAGGGTCCCCAAGTTGCGCTGCTACCCTGTGACCCGAACACTGATGTATGCGATGTAGCCCAAGTCTCAACGGTATCCGGGGACAGAGCACAGTCCTATAGGTGAGGAGCCCCAAGCTGCAAGGTGCTCTGTGGCAATAACCCACCATACTTTTGGCTCTGCTAGCCAGAATGGAGCTGTCAGGGACAGGAAGGAGATCATTCCACCACCCTGCTCCACATTGGGGAGGCTACAGCTGTGGACTGGAACCACCTTGTGTCCCCAGGACAAGGGAGATGTCTGTCAGGGATCTTGGAGATGGTGAGCACTGGAACACAGGGCTGGTGGGGAGAGGGTGAGGGTTCTGGGTTTGTCCAGCCAGAAGATGAGAAGGCAGGGGAGCATTACTTGCAGCTTCTCATTCCCTGGAGGGAGCTGAGGACGGGTTAGAGACAGACTCTTCTTGGAGGTACCCAGGAAAGGACTGAAAGGTGATGGACACAAGCTGGGATGGGGAAATTCTGCTGAGGCAGAGGGACAAATCCTTTGCCAGAGGAGTGAGGCAGCTCTGGGACAGGTCCTGGTACCCAAAGGAGTGGTTTGCATGTGGGGAAACTTTCCAAACTGCCCTGGTCCAGGCCCTCAGTAGACTTGCTCCAATTCTAAAGCCAACCCTCACCTGAGCAGAGGGCAGACTGGAAACCCTTGGCTACCACCCCCCAAATACCTCTGTGAGCCTTTGGTGTAGTACAGCTTTCAAGAAGAATGGGGGAATGTTTCGATGAGAGGGTCTTTGTGGTACTCACATAGAATGCTGGTTCTCCATTAAAGTCCTGCCAAGAAAGACAAATGTGTGTTAATCTTGTCTGGTGATGGGAAGAAGGGGGTAGAAAGTTATTCTCTGTGGAAGGAAGGTGCCCTCTGTCCCTTTTCCCTACGCAGACCATTTCATGGTGCAGGTGTCACAGGTGAACACCTTTGCTGAAACCAGTTCTGAGCTTCTTGAAAAACCCTTTGATTTCAAAGAGAGTCTAGTGGGGTCCCATCACACAGGATTCCATTCTTAGATCAGGGCACCAAGATTTGTCCAATATGAGTGTCCTCAAGCCTTGACTTATGTCCAGTGCTCCTTACTCCATCACACAGAAGAGCTCATCCCCCTTTCAGACATTGGGGCTGCACCTGACTCTGCCTGGACCTCTCTGGACCAGACCAACCCAGCCCGGCTGCCCCTGCCCCCACGTCCCTTTGTCCCTTGGTCAGGATGGCATGGATGCCCTCTCTGTGCCCCTTGGGGCAGGAGGTGGAACCAAGGCCTTGGGGTCTCCCCCACCTGCCACTTACATCCTGGACATTCAAAGCATTGCTGACCACAATCCTGCCGTTGAACCTGCCTTTACCCTAGGAAGATAAATGGTTGTCACCCTTTGCCCAGTGTGAAGCAGGGGCTACTGTATACACCTGCCCAGGGCCAATGTTCAGCTATCAGCCCAAACCTCTGCCCACACAGGTCCAGCCTGGGAACTGACTGCTCTGCACTCACGTCACCAGGTTATAGGGCACAGATAGCTTCCCAGAGAAGGATAGGTCATAACCCACTTGGGGACTAACCCCATAATCCCCCTGGGAAGTAATCCCGTAATTCTTTTGGGATTAATCCTATTATCCAAATGAAAATAATTCTGTAATGCCATTGAGGAGTAATACCATAACCCTCCGGACCTTAGTCCCATAAACTCAGTGAGGATAAATCTTGCAATCCCAAATGGGAAAAACTCTGAAATCCCATTTGGGATTATTCCCAAACTACACATGGGCATTAAGCAGGTAATTGCAATGTGATTAAACCCATAACTGGAATTCTATTTATTTCATTATCCCAGTGGGAAATAAACCCATAATCCCTGCCAAGAGAGAAGCCAGAAATAATCCTGAGGCAGAGACCATCTACATTTTTCCCTGAGGAAGAAACACAGAGCTGCAAATGGGGTGGTTCAGGATGCCCAAACATTTTTGTGCAATTTTGCATAGCAGATATAAGTGGTTAATCTTTCTGCCCACAGCCGCAGTGGCAACACAAGAATGCCTCTCAGGGAACCCACACATCCAGACTCCCATCCCCACAGCCCCGACCAGATGGACAACTTGTTGCCTTGAATCTCATAGAAGAAGTTTCCAGTGGGCTCAGGAGAGAGCTAGCCAAGAGCACTGAAGCATTCCAGGGGTTTTGAAGCAGAATAGGCACCCTTGCCCCTTCCTGTCATCCTCTCCCCACACCCAGACACCTAGAGCACAGGCTTCTTATTTGACTTTCTTGGATATTTCTGGAATCTGGATATGCCAGTTAGGCGTTCACTGTGTCTCAAGATCCCCCTGCCCCAGCTCAAGTCCTCAACTTTGTGCCCAGCCCTGTCCTGAGAAGAGGGGAGAGTGAGGTCCTCAAGGAGACCTCCCTCTCCACCTCTCTGGTCCTTCTGTGTCTATGGTCTGTACCCTCCTCCCCCCCCCCCAGGTTCATTACTCTTTGCACATTCCCCAGAGACAGAGTCTCTGTCACCCAGCCCACCCCACCACTGCCCCTGGCTGTGTGTGTTTTCACCTGGGCTTGGTGGAGAGGCCCTAGCCCCACTGTCCAGAGTTCTCAGCCTGGTGGGAGGAAGGGGCAAGTTTGTTTGCTCCTCAGCTCAAAGAGAATGTGAACTCTGGGTTCAAAGGGGGCTTATGAGAAGGATAAGGGACAAACTTTTTAGCAGGGTTTGTTGTAATAGGGCAAGAGGTAATGGTTTTAAACTAAAAAAGGGTAGATTTAGACTGGATATAAGGAAGACATTTTTTACAAAGAAGGTGGTGAAACACTGGAACAGGTTGCCCAGAGAAGTGGCAGATGCCCCATCCCAGGAAATATTCAAGGTCAGGTTGGACAGGGGTCTGAGAAACCTGATCTAGTTGAAGATGTCCCTGCTCATTGCAGGGGGGTTGGACTAGATGACCTTTAAAGGTCCCTTCCAACCCAAACGATTCTACGATTCTACAATTCTATGATTCTATGATCCACAGCACACAGAAACACTGAAGAGAAACACAGGGAGCAAAGCAGGTCTCCCACTGCCACCTCCTACCCCCAACCCAAGGAGAAGAGAGGCACTACAGATGCATGCTGGCTGCCCACGGTCACCTTTCTGGTTCTACCATTGCTCTGAAAGGTTTTGGACTCCCCATGGAAGCACTTGCCATGGTAAGGGTGATGGGCGGGGTGTGAGGGGTATGGGTGTGGGGGTGTGCACGCTCCGTGCTTCTCTAGGGCATGGGGGATCTTGACCTTTCCCCAGACCCACCCTCTGAATGATATTAACCAGATTACACAGAGCAAGTCCCCAGGGATACATGGAGCTAGGACTTGACTGTCGCTAGGAATTGGTGTCCCTGTATTGAGCATGATGGCTCCTTGGATCCCCTCTTTGGGGACTCCAGAGGTAAGCAGTAATGCCAGACACCCTCTGTGGTGCAGTTCTCAGACACTCAGTGGGTAAACCCCTGACTAGCACAGAAGCATCTGTTATGGGGCAAGTTGTTGGCTTTGCTCTCTGTGGTTGCGCAGCCTCCCCCGCCCCGTCCCCCCGGCCACTCTGAGATCCCAGGATAAATCTTGGTCACAAACGCAGTGACTCACAAATGCGTGATTTGGGTGTCAAGCACGGCCTGTCCACACCTGGGCCATCTGCTGCCTGAATGCTATACCAGAATGACTCAGCACGAATTGTGGCCAGAATGTAAAATACTGACCAAAGTCAATCATCTCGAGATCTTATAAATAGCGATCCAAAAGGGAGACCTTTGGAGCTCTCCGGGACCACAGTGGGCTGTGTGACCCAGTGTCTCCCTCTGAGCTGGGATGCTTCTCAGGGTAGATTTCGTGAGGATTGAAGGATCGTCCGTTGACGATTTCACGAGGACTCAAAGCCCTGATTTCGTTCACCGACCATCTGTTGATGAATGCTGGCACATAAAAGCGAGTAATTCATGAAACTCATGAAAAGGGAAATTTTAATCACAGGTCAACCTGTGATTAAATTTTAATCACAGGTGTGTGTGTGCAATTTGACTCAGAACTATTTGTCTCTCTGTGTGTGCGTGCGATTTGATTTAGAGCTGTTTGTCAGTCTGTCTGTGTGTGATTTGATTTAAACCCCATCTGTGTGTGCAACCCTGCTGTAAGTTTCGGGTGACCCTTGCCATTCTTGAATCTTTAACTAAGTCGCTATTTTGATTGTAACAAATTCCACTGAATTGCTCTGTTAAATTGACTGATGCTTAAGTGCTGTTAAGAATTATACAACCTAATTGTGTGATCTACCTCAAAAATATTAATAAATCTTAAATTGCTTCTGAACCAAAGCTGTGTAAAAAAGTCATATTTGTGACACTCTCCCAAGTGACTTCCTGGGAGCACAAGATGTTTGACTTGAGCCCTAGGCTCCTAAGCCACTGAGGAGGCTCCTAAGTCACTTTGGGCTCAGTGACATATCCTGAAGAGGAGCACAGGGGCCACCAGCTCTCCCTGTGACCAAGAGCAGGCACATCAGCAGAAGAAACAGACCAGGCAGGTTCTCCACCCCTAGGAAGGTGGGATTTGGGATGGGGGAGGCCTCCTTCTGTGGCTCTGCAAGCACAGCACACAACATCCCATTCAGTCTCCAGGCAAAGACCAGCTCTTCAACATGGCAGATCCAAAGCCTCTGCTTCAATGCCCTGCCTCTTTCTGACCTCCTCTCAAAACACCACCCTCTCCCCTCTTCCATTCCTTCCTGCTCCCCCCTTCCCTCATTCTTACAATGCCATGGATCGTCTGTCCTCCCAGCAGAGACAAAATGGTGAGCAGTGACACAAATTCTTTCCTCCAGCTCATGTATTTGCTTTCAGCCACCCAGGGAGCTACAGGCAAGTATGAGCATCAAACCCCACAGTAACAGGTCCTATGCATTGGCCCAGATGGCGCTTTGCACGCAGGAGACACTTCCGTGCAAACCGGGATATCTGTCAGCGCACATATCTTTCTCCGGCATATCTTCCACCTGTGAGAACTCAGAAGCAACAGAGCTGTTCAAAACAGCTGCTTTCAAGTTCCTCCTCATCCTTTCAGACATGAACAGAACTATAGAGCACTAGCCTTGTAAAGCTGCGTATCACAGTGCCTCCAGAGCCCTGAGCCAGACTGTTAAATGTGAGCCTGACAAAGAATGAGAAAGCTTCTAGGGAAAAGGGAGGCATCAGCCCAAGGACAGAGTCATCTGGGAAGGATGCAGGTGAACGGATGTGGCTGTGTCCTGATGAAACAAGGCTTCATGGACATGCTGACCATGTCAAGCTATGCAGGTCTTTCCAGCAGCACACTGCTTTTTATGTTATGTGCCATCAAGAGCACTGGGTATTTCGAAGTGGATGTGAACCATGTGAGGGAAAGGAAGTCTCCTGTTCTATCACAAATAACCCACAAGGAGGAGGCAGGCATTAGATGTAACCTTGTTCTATGTCCTTGAGGGGGAACTCCTGCCCAACTTCTTCCCACTACCCTCACCCCTGAATAATAATTCTCACAGGGAATTATTCTTGGCACGGTCACTGGATATCCACTCCCAGCCTAAGGCCAAGGGCAGGGTTTTTTTTCTCCCTTCAGAGCTCTCTTTGGAGGAGAAAGGCGCATTTGTGAAACTCTTCTCTGTCAAGCTACAACACACACCAGGATCATTATGCCAGCAGCCTGCTCTGTGCCTGGGGCAGTGCCATGGACAGCATTGGGCTGAGCAGAGACGATCCCACACTGCGGCTTGTGGGCTCAGGGCCTGTGAAGTTTCAGGGAGTCTGGAATGGAGTGTCAGATGTGGGACAGAGAAGCAAAAACCATGCCCCCATATCTCTGCCTCCTTTGCGTAATGCCTCTTTTCTGCAGATCTCAGCTGATGTGGAAGGAAGAAAGGAAAACCCCACAGCATCCCCCCGCCTTGCCTCAAACTCAGGCTCCCATCCAGCCCCATCATGTTCCTGTGATTGCACGCATGTGCATACACACATATAAAGACAGCTGTGCAGGGTTCATACCACCCACTGCTGTGTGTGGCTGTTATTTCCCACTGATCCCAGCCAGCCAACTACTTTCTCACATTTCAGGTGCTCTCACACTGCTCTGCCCACCCCCAATGTCATGCATCTCTTCCTTCCTCAACGTTTCCTCCTCACACTTCTCTGTGCCTGTGCTGCCACCACAAGCAGATTTCCATCGCTGACTGTTGTTTTTTTCTGATTTCCTCCCCATTTGAAACATTTCTAATACATTCACATTTTCTGTCAGCTATTTCTGCATCTCATAGACAGATGAGAAACTTGCCCATAGCTTTTAAACCCATCCCATCCCTTACCACTTCTAGATTTTGTGGGTTTTTTTCATCCCCTTCCTCCTCAAATCATTTCACCTTCTGCCTACCCTCCCGCTTCTTTCTTTTCTTTTTTTTTTTGCCTCCTGACAGGGTAGGTCCTTCAACAGTCTCCAGATGCAGCCATCAAAGAGGGAGGAGCTGTGAATATCAGCTGTTTCCAGATGGGAACCACGTGCCCCCACATGCCGTGGCATAAGCAGGCTCAAAGAAAGGATACCATGCTGCAGCTGGCAGTGTTTTCACCGCGGAAAAAGCAGAGTTTGAGGACAAATTTCAGAATCAATTCAAGAGCTGTGGGAGTATGGGCTATCGCTTGTCCTTTTCAATAGATTTTGCCTCAGTCGATGACTCTGGCAAATATTGCTGTGCTGGGATACACATTGATTCAGATGCTGAGGAAGCTGAGCACAAACCTCTCTGTACAGAAAGCGATCTGATGGCTGGGGAGATTCTGCCTCTGCTTTCTCTTGGTATGGTCAGGTGGCCATTGCCCACAGAGTTGAGGCCAGAGGTCCCTGCAGAATCAGTTTGGGAGAGTACAGGTTCAACTATAATTTTCCTCACACCATCACAAGATGCAGCCTTCTCTCTTTTTCTGTAGAGAGCAGAGTGGGGAGTGATAAGACAGGGTTATTTCCAAAGACGAATGAGAGCCTGATTGTCAGGGATCTGCACCAGATATTGTCTCTGTGGAGAAGTGTGACGGATGCACTCGACCCCTTAACCAAACTAGTGGTAGTTTGGTACAGGCTCCAAAGGAGAGAAGGGCCTAAGCCGTGACCGGGCCAAGAACTCTGGTTCCAATCTGTTCTCTGAAAACCCACAAAGGAGCAGAGTGACACAGTGAACATCAATGCATACGAGCTTGGAACACCGATCGTGTGATTAACACATGAATAGCGTGTGGCTTTTCCAAGACTCATTTATCAAGGAACAAAGTAAGTTGTGGGTACAAGGAGTCTCGTGCATACCTTTTCCATTGCATGTAGTTTGACTACAAGCCAACCACTTTATTCCATAAATATGACAGACTAAGTGAGCCTTCTTTGAGCTCTCCCTGCTAGGCGGTGGTCTCCCCTTGAGATGGGACACCTCTCAAGGTTGCTCCTCGAGGCAGAGAGACCTTTTACCAATGGCAGGTCTTTGGTAAGCGACCAATATCGCGCATAACCTTGTAGTATGGTAACTTTGATTTGTGCCTTGGTAACTTTGATTTGTGCCTTGGTAGTTATGATCACTGTTCAAATGACTGTGCCACACAGTAGTAGAGTGAACCTTGCCATTGAACTTTGTTAAGTCGCACTTTTACAAATTCATATTATAAGCACTTTTGCTAACACCTTTGATGGTGATTCTTTAAGAGCTCTGAATCACCCATTCGTGACAAATTGGAACAGTTGGCAGAATCCTAAATCAGGCTTTGAGACAAGAAGCTAGGATCTGCAGAGTGCCCAAGGCCAGCTGCAATTCCTGGAACCATCCAGAACCATTAGAAAAGCTGAGGACATTTTGTGGAGGGAAAGAACCTACACACATGCATGAGGCAGTGAAACAGAGCTGATGCTGGAGGGAAAGATGGTAATGCAGCCCCAAACCACCTCTTGTACTTGGTGCAGAAGGCATGGCGCAGTTCAGCATGCTGACCACGACAAAAACCTCAGTTCACTGGCAGCACTGACACCTTGCAGGCTGCAGGGGATCAGGTCCTTCCCTCAGTGCAAGGGAGGGAAGGCTGCAGAAACAGTCCCATGCCTGTTAATTTTATGATGGTGGAGGAACCCAGCTTCTTCCAGCACCTCACCTGCTCACTGGAGGAAAGAAACCAGGTTCACACACTTTGTGTCTCTTCGTGTCTCAGCAAAGACACACAGAATTTCTGTGCTGCCTAGGTTTGTGCTGATATTGCCAGTACTTCATATGTATGTAATAATGCTTTCTCTGTTTCCTTTTTTTGTTAGGCACCGCATGATCGAGGAAGCTGTTAGCAATCGTTGAGAGGAAGATAACTTCCCACTTTTCTGGAGACAGACAGGAGGAAAACTTCAACATTAAGCATATAAGACACTCAAGAGAGTCTAGCACATTCTATTCAGCTGGGGATGTCTTTGTCCATATCATGCAGCTATGTAATACCTGCATAGCTCTAGCATGCAGCTAATAGCCTGTGCATGAAACCCTTCCCCAGTAACACAGACTGCAGTCATCCAAGCACAAAGCTAGGTGGCCCCAAGAATGCAGTGTCTCAGGAGTCTGTTATATCAAAGCTATTTTATCAGGGTGAAGTCTCCCAGTTACAGATATATGAAGGGTGAAGTCTCCCAGTTACAGAATAAACAGATCCACGTGTGCTCTCAGACTCCACTGCTCAGTTCACACCAGCTGTCTGGGGATGACAGGCTTGTTCACTAATGACCTTATTGCTCCTTTAGCAGATTTTACCTTTCTCTCTGTGTCACTTTTTTTTTTCCTTCTCTGTTCCCCCCCCCCCTT
>VYZW01051242.1:5500-15829 GCA_013401315.1 Balaeniceps rex
CAAGAAACTTTTCCCTCTTTACGCCTTCCCAAAAAGCAAAAAAAAAAGTGTTGATTCTATTTGAAGGACACTTCTAGTCCATGATACAGTCCCTCACTTCTGTTTTCTCCTAGGAAAAGAAGTCACTGAAGAATAAATGGCATCACTGAAACCCAGGTATAGCCATTGGAGAAAAAAGGGCTGCTCTGAGCCCCTGAAAGGCTCTTTGCATTTCTTTCACGACCTATGCCAAAGTAAACTGACTTCTCTCTATGTAGTCAAAGAACCCCTCACTCTTCTTTTTGCTTATGATCTGACCAACATTTATTAGTGATGTTCTTCTCATCTCTTCATTCTGCCTAGACAGCCCCAAAAGTAGGGGATTAAGTGGATGTGTTGCTTTCCAAAAAGAAGGCAGGAGAGAGAATTTTATGTTTATTAAAATACTCTCATAGTGCTAACGCATGGCCACACTCTAACTTTTGGATGCAGGCTCTGCTATACTGTGAAACCAATGGATAAAACCAAGCAGATACTTGTTATTTTTACCATGTACTTCCTACCTTGAAATCAAACTATGGTGGTTTCTTTTTCCATTTCATATATTGAATAACCTTCTATCAGCACCTTTGCCTACATGTACCAGAGCCAAAGTGCTCAGATACCCTATATGCCTTCGGGTTATAAGTCTTCAGGTATAGGTCTTCAGGTTACCTTAAAGCTTCCTTGGAAAAGCCATGATGCAGTACAATTGCAAATTATACAGACAATGTGTGAACAGGTAACAGAAGAGGATGTCTGTGAGGATGAGAGCACGTGGTATGACATTGAATCCAGCTCAAAGATATGAAATAGCTAATAGCAAAGTGGTAGCTAAACTATTTGCATATAAACGCTTTTAAAGATTATTATTGGATAAATTATTCATTATGATTAATTGAGTTCAGAGTACTGTGTAGCCTAATTAGCAAGTAATTAACATGTAGAGTTTTGAAATAAAGACCCATATCATTTCTTAGTATTGTGGTATCTGCATGAGAAATAATTGCAGGACATGGTCAAGAAGAAACAGCACCTATAGACTGTACTTGGCCTTGTCAGTTGTACCTTGTTGTTCTTTTCCTTGTAATTATTGTCCTTTACACAGGCAAGAGCAACAGTTATAAAAAGACAATAGCAACAAACTCCAAAGGACATAACATTTATATGGCAGGATGCCACTGATGGACCCTTGAGTTTCAGCAGAAGGAGGGAGAGGCAGTGCTTAGGGGCCTGCCCCAGGGGTGTCCCAGCTACAGTGGCCCACATGGTGCCACCATAAGCAAAGGTCACAGATGATCAGTTTGCTACCCATCTTGTTCACGGGCATGGTTTGGACAGGTAACAGCCTTACAGGGTCACAATTATTATTTTCATCAGTTGCAGTTCTCTCTTTTCTGAGCTACTGCAATAAGAACTTCCAGGGTTGATTTCCAACAGTAGGAAATAGCCCAAAAAGTCCTCAAAAATCTGAGCGTCATCTCTGTGGGCTCAGTGTATACTGAGGGACGGACAAGTACACCAAGTCACGAGGCAGAAGTTGGGAGATTGCTTCAGTGTTTTAGCAGCAGCTCTTAAGGTTATTTCACTTTATTTTGAAAATCAGAGAGAAGCAGTAAATTAAATCTGATTTTTTTCCTCAAACTTCAGCTTAGCCTGTACCATTAAATCCATTAAACACCATTAGAGGGCACTTTTGTTACAGTGCTAACAAATTCACATAAAACTGAAAGGGCTTGTGTGTAGTTTCCTGCAGTCTGAAAACACAGCTCCTAACTTCCTTACTGCCATAGACTTTAGAGTTTATATTGAATTAAACAGGTAAAAACGAATAAGTGGAACCATTAGCTTTTCTAGTAATATAGTTGCTGATCAGATGCAGTTCCATGCAGATTGTTAAAAATGACAGGGCAGAGTCATTTCCCAGGACAGAGGAAAAGGGAGAATAGGGAAATACAATGGATAAATCAGTACAAGTTCCAGTGAGCAGTATCATAACCTTAATTTTCCTGTGTACTTCACTCTAACCCATTACCTGTGTTTTGGCACCCGTACTGTATAAAAGTGTCGTCCGTCCCATCGCTGCAGCACTTGGTATGCAAAAGAAAAATGAAGGAATCACGTTGCTGAGGCCATGAGCCAAAAATTCCTGCAAAGTTTTAAATAGAATATGTTTTTTTCCTATTGTTCTGTTATTTCAACGCTTCTTGCCAACAAAGGAGTCCCCCATGCAATGACAAAGGATGGCCATATTTTTGAGGGAAAAAATCACATATGTATGTGATAAAAGATCTCCCAACATTATATATCTTCTCACAACTCAGAACTAATTTGAATGATAGAGCTGCTGAACCAGATTCATTAAAAGCGGGAGGCACATTTTGTTCACAGAATAAATGGTATTGCTAAGTTTTGAAGATGAAATTCAGCCAAAATATTTACATCTTGATCCACATCTGCTTTTTAACAGGCCAGATTCTCAAGTAGGAGGATCTGGACAGTGTCCAGGTTGTTTCTGGCTTGTGACTCTACTGGAAAAAGACAGCCACTGATTTTTTTTCTTTTAGAGCATGCTTTAGTGAAAGTGAAGTATGGTAGCAATACTATCTGCATGCTGTCTTTCATTACAAATATACTTGGTGTTTATTCACAGTCAAAATGCAGACATGTCTGAACAAAGATTTATAAAATAAAAAGTGGGGAAGCCACCTTGTATCTGCAGCCTGAGCTGAACAGTGTTTCCTAAGGAAGCTCCCCAACTTGGCTACCCAGCATCAGTCTTCTTCCCCAGACTATAAGGAGCTCATTCATCTCCTGAGGACAATGTGTAAGGAAAGACCTCAATACTGCTAGAAGTGCTTAGGACACAAATGGTATTGTGTCCAGCCAGGGCAACACCTGATCATAAGTTTGTCTTCACAGCACAGGACAGCACCACCTTAAAGCTCTCCAGACATCCTTGCACTCCCACATGCCACCATGCAGAGCCCTATGCCTGGCCCCTGAATGCAATACAGCTGCACCTCCACGCTGCCAATGTAGCATCTGTTCTCATGGAGGTTCTGCTCTTTTGCTCCATTATTCAGTAAACACATACACATAGTTTCCAACACCTCAGTAATTAAGCTGTGCAAGCTACAAGTTTTCCAAAGGTGCAGAAAGACATACAGGTTGCTGTGCTCCATTTAGTGCTCTTGAGACAATACAGCATACTGCCCTGAAGCCTGACTTGTATTAAGCTCAAAGCATTTTCCCTCTGCTCCCAAGAAAACATGGCTCTGAAGCACCAACAGAAATTTATGGTGCAATGTATTGATTCTGAAAAAATTTTTAGAGACCTGAACAGACAAGAACATTCCTGCCATGTTTTCCAATGACACAAAGAACTGTAAAAGACATGCACTGATGTAGCAAGACTGACCTGTCCAGGTAGGGTGTTCAAATAGACTTCCAGCTGCAAAACCAACTGTTCTTCATTCACCCTTATGTCATTTATCCCAAACCACTTAAGAAAAAGGTGGAGGCAGCATTTTCATCACACAGCACTGTTGCCAGTTATCTAAAATGGAATGTTTCTTACCACAGTGCTTGAATAATTGTCTCCACGGATTTCCAATTGTCTTGGAGTTACCCACCCACCATGACCAGCAGTGGGGTAGTTGAGAAAGTAAACATCCCACTCTTCCTTAAGCTTGCCCACTGCAAAGTAGAGCTCTGCACAGAAAGCTCCTATGGTTTCAAATCTGGCAGCACTGTCTGAACCCACTCTGCTTCTTTTATACAAATAAACCTTTGTTTCAGATGAGACTTCTACTTTGGATAAGTTTCATTTTATATCACATATGTCCTGGGGCTATAAGTACCTAGTTTATTTTTAGAAATGCTTTGGTTTTTTAATCAGTGGCTGATTTAACTTAGCTGGTCTTTAAGAGCTCAGCTGCCAGAAGAGTGGCTGTCTTGTCTTAGAACACTGGAAAAATGTGTTAACACCCAAATTGGCTGCTGGCTGCACCAAATGCCGTATTATGAGATCATCCTGGAGGATGCGTTTCCCCAAAAGGAGCAGCTCAACCAACTAGGGCATTCTGCAGAGCTGATTTGGACTAGATTTGGGGTTTTCTGTAATCACTGGAAGGCCTCAGGATGCCATATGGAACTCACCCTTTCCTACTGGCCTTTCGTCTATAATACATTTCCAGAATGGTGAAGCAATTTCAAGGCTTACTGACAATAAAGAGAAAAAGCTTTACCTGGTTATCATCCACAGTGTATTTAAACTTTTTAGCAGAGGCTTTGGCAAGAGCTAGCGATGCTACATAACCAACCAGTGCTACTCCAAAAGCTTCAGTGACTACTTCAGGCAGGACGTTCATGGGTGGTGGTTTTGGTGATGGTAACCTGTAAAAAATAAAAGACAGTCCTTTTTGCAAAGCCTGGAACATAACCTCGATATACCTGCAATTCATGAAAAAACAAGAGAAACAATCTTTGCATGCACAGCTGATTTTTTTAATACTTGTAAGGTGACATTTTTCAATATTTTAGATTAATAAGATCTGTGGGGAACTGCAGGAGAGACTTTGCACAGGAAGATGAAACAGTTTCAGTTGGAGTATTCTATTTGTAAACTTAATTTTGAGAAATTATGAAGGGATCTTTATAAATTAGCTTCCCCACTGACAGACAAAATCAGCAACCTTTCCCTAATTTTGTAATGCACAATAAAAGAAACTCTATGGTTTATTTTTTTTCCTTTTTATAGTTGGCTTTCCTGTGAAGTTTAAACCTTTTAAACAATTTAGTATTCCTATAGGTTATGGACAGTATGGATATTTATTCTGTCTAATGGAGACCTTCTAATGGGGACTGCAATGAAATGCCTCAGTTAAGAACCAAATCACCCCAGATTGTCTCTGAACTCCACAAAAAGACTTCAGTCTCTCCAGAGCACAAAACACACTGCCTAAGAACCAAACCGCACTCTGAAGGTTTCTAACGCTCTCCACTAACAAGGCAGTTAGATATTTCAGGTAAGTGCCTAAAAATACATAGGAATGATCCAGGCTTCTGCTTGTGTTTTTCAGCACTACAGAATCTTCTCCTGTGAGGTTAGACAGAAAATAAGCTCCTGATTAAAGCTGCACCAATACAGTTTAGCTGTTCATAACACATATTGAAAGGGCACACTTAGCCCTGTTTAATCTCAGATGCATAAGGTGTAATAGCATGCCCTAAATACTTAAAAACAATTTTCTTTCTCAGTGACTTCCCTTATTTTATTTCTATCAGTGCAAGCTGCCACACATACACTCATGCTGTCTTGGACTTGTAGTTTGTGAAATTTAGGAAAAGCCTGTTTCAGCTGGCATAGAGTTAATTTTCTTCCTAGTAACTGGCATAGTGCTGTGTTTTGGATTTAGTATGAGAATAATGTTGATAACACACTGATGTTTTAGTTGTTCCTAAGTAGTGATTATACTAAGTCAAGGACTTTTCAGCTTCCCATGCTCTGCCAGGTGGTGCACAAGAAGCTGGGAGGGGGCACAGCCAGGACAGCTGACCCGAACTGACCAAAGGGCTATTCCATACCATATGACGTCACGCTCAGTATATAAACTGGAGGGAGTTGGCCAGGGCACAGCGATCGCTGCTTGGGGACTGGCTGGGCATTGGTCGGCAGGTGGTGAGCAATTGCATTGTGCATCACTTGTTTTGTATATTCTATTATTATTATTATTAATTATTATTATTATTATTATTATTTCTTTTTTTGCTATCCTATTAAACCATCTTTATCTCAACCCACAGGTTTTACTTTTTTTTTTTCCGATTCTCTCCCCCATCCCACTGAGGCAGCAGGCAGAGTGAGTGAGCGGCTGTGTGGTGCTTAGTTGCCAACTGGGATTAAACCACAACACCCTGCAATTTTCAAAAGGGAGATTACGCAACAGCTGTGCTATTCCTTACCAACCCTTAGAGTTTGAACATTCGCTCTGACATCTAATCTAATTTCCCTTTCCAGCTAATTATACTGAATACATTTTTTTCCTTCTCTTCAAGGTCATGGAGAAAAATGTATCACTATCTGTAGACAGAATGCTCTTTTCTAGATTAAGCATATCTAAATACTTTAAATTTCCTGAGAAACCACATTTTATAAAATTACTATGTAAATGCGTGGAGAAGAACAAAGTGTGGTAATCTACAAGGCTTATCTCATTGCAAGTCCTTTCTGCTACAGTAACCCAAGGCAACCCTCGAAAAGCAGGCTGCAATAATCTTGTAGAGAGTGCTCTGTCCTCCTGTCATACATCCATCAGCCATCATCAGGTACTTAGTACCTACTTTTTATTCCATAAAGTAATGAAAAAGCTATGAGATATAGAAGAAAGTCTGCATTTTTACGATGATATCTATACAGATATAGCTTGTTAACATGGGGTTGAATTGTGAGAGAGTATTTGAGGAGGTTGGAAATGAACATAATAGATTTTTGCCGTTTCTTATTTCAGAAAACTACTTTGACCTCTTCAGAGTCTGTTCTCAGGAATAAACATATTTAAAAGCCGCAAGCTAATAGAAAACACATTACCCCTCAGGAATATGTCCCACAACTTCTAGCCCATAGACGTATTCCATATCAGCATAGTAGCAGGCAACGGATGTAGCAATTATCTATTGATTCAACACAGAAAAAGATGTTATGTTTCTAGTGCTTTTAGCTTCTTACATGGCCCCTATTATTGCCATACCTAAGCACATGACAGTGTTCATGCATTTATCCTTAGATCAATGCAGTAAGACAGGGAAGTATTATCATGAAGATTTTTGCAAATGTGGAAGAGAGTCAAAAGAAACTGAGATCTGGACACAATAAGGAATTTGGAAAAGATGGCTGAAGAAGGACTATGGTGGAGTTTGGACATTCTATGTTAATGAAAGGGATCTGTGCAAGTCTCTGTAAAGCCTCAGGAATCTTGCCAATCAGTGTCCAAATTGCCTCTATGCAGCACATGCCCCAGACCACTGCCATTCACGTGAGCAGCTTAAAATAATTCATAATTTAGGTGCTCCTGAGTGGTCTGATTCAGCTGATGTGCTCAGAGCACATCTAACCCAGACTGGCAGTGTTGACTTTAGCACAAACCACAGTAGAAGATGTGGCTGCCTCTTATATTTATTTTCCTGCAGGTATAAATGTTGCCGAGGGAGTGGAAAGTTTGGCCCTGAGGAGGTTCAAACTCACTTCCTGTACTTTTTATGAGATGGACACAAAAATCCCAATAGAACAGACACAGGTTCCAGTCCGTGATCCTGTTTGCTGGTACCTTTTATCCAGTATTGTTTAAAAGGCAACACAGAAACAGGTCTTAGAGCAGGGACCAGAACTACACTACCTTCTTTTCCAGCATTTTGCCCGAGAAAAAATGTTCTTTTGTAAATAACTTCTTCCAGCAAAAGAAGAGAAATTGTGATGATCCACTCTGAAAAGCACCTGCCCTTCATTTTTTTTAAATTTTCTTTTAGAGGTCTAGAGAAACACAGAAATCTTCTGTCCCGGTGCTGGTTATTTGACTATAGCTTAATCCTTAAAGTAGGGATTTACAGTGCAATAGCTAATTTCAATTTAGCGTATGCAATGCAAAAGGAAAACTGTAAGTAAAATTACAGAAAGCAATAGCTTAGGTATTTAACTTTGTTGCAGATAAATAACAAGCAACATCTAAGCCACAACTACCCAGCACAAGACTTGCCTGGAGTTACAATTTGCCCTTTACTTTTCATTTTCTATTTCAAACTTCTTACACTTTAGCATTCTAGGCCCCATGTTCTTGTGATTATTTAAAAAGTAGTAAACACATGAAAAATATTATACAAATTGGGAACGTATGTCACTTCTTTCTTAATTATTTAGCCAAACTATTTCCTGTTCTTACATTTAACATACAGCCATGAAAATTAGCTATCCATTTAATAAGTGGCAGGTGTGGCTGAGGGTAACTATAGACAACACAGTAAACTTCAGCAGATTAGTTGAATCACCGAAAGCTTTGTAAAGCAAAAAGTCTGATGTTTGATTTTGTACTTACCAAAACTAGATCGATGGGAAGAACAACTTTAATGTTTCTCTGAAATTTCTCATTCAGTTCTTTAACAAGAACAAGCACCACAATGCTCAGCAAGGAGAGAAGTAAAGCCTCCAACTGAACTGATCTGATATTCTCAAATATGTAGGCATAAATCTACAGTGAACGGCAAATAACAATCACAGATCAAAAAATATATCATTTTGGGTCACACGCTATGGCATATTCTACACAGCTTCAGACGTCTCAAATAATCTGTGGGAGCTGAATCAATACTGCAGGAGCAGAGTCATCTGACAAACTGGCCTACACTTAAGATTCTGGAAGGAAGAAAATCACCAATTTACTATTGTTAAAATACTATGGACTTTTGAAAACTCAAAAAATGCAGAAGATATTTGTATATATGAATTTATAAATTTCTCTTGGTAGAAACAACAAGAAAATGCCAGCAAATGTGGTATGTATCTTTTTCTTATTCAGCCTCATTAAATTCAGTGAGATAAATGAGTGTTGCACAATGTTGAGCGAAGCCTACATGCACAAAGATTTATTTTCAGTGTCCATAGCTCATAACATCCATCAACTCTAATAGTAAAACTTACTTCTGAGGAAAAATTTTAAAAGACAGAAAGGAGGGAGGAAGAAAAGGAGAGAGAGGAAGAATGAAAAGGGAAAGAAAAATGCAGTAGTGGCTAGATGGAAAGAGAAGCAACAAAAATCTTCACAGAAGATCGTCCTCTTCAGGGCATCCTCTCCAGTGCATGAGGGGATCCATCCAAGTACTTTTCCAGAGTAGCTGTATAGCTTCAGCAGGGTGCACTCAATCTCCCTGTTGGTTGCTCTTGCCTATTACACAAACAGTGCTCCATGGAGCATGCTTTGATCAGGTCCAGATGCCACACACACTAATTAGCTGTCAAGCTTTGTGTGTGTGTGTATGTTATTGGCCATTATTAGTTAAATAACTAATATTATCTCCTAAGCCCTGTTTCTTTCCCTAGCATAAACTTGTAAGTTAAAAGCTGAAAACCAGGAGGTAAAAAGAGAGTAGGGGAAGAAGGGGTGGTTCACACATCAGTGGCAAGTTCTTTCCAGGGGAAACTCTCCATGGCAAGGTGCAGGAATTACAGGTGCAAGGCTGGGAGGCGTGGGGCATGATGGACCACGAGGTTCAAAGTTCTGCTGCAGTGGGCTCTGGGATGTTGTGGAATGGCTACATCACTGCATGTGAGAGGCAGACTGAAGTGTTAAAAGAGAAAGAGGAGACTGGAGCAGAGCTATGGACCTGCAAATGGGATGCCCTCAGATTTTCAAAGGTTAGGGTGTGGTGCAACATGCTGTAAAACATGGTTAGAACAACATAGTTGGGTCTATGATGAGCAAAGGAAATATGGTACTGAATAAAAGGAACACGTGGAACAGAAATATGGAATAGGAATAGGATGACCAATGGTGATGAATAACAGGGATCTCTGATGAAGAATACAATGTTGTAAGTAACAGACTCAGAAGAATGCAGTTGCCTTCACACCAGCACAGATGACACAGTTATCAGTGAACTGTAATTCCAGTTCTACTCTGAATCTGAGGGTCCAGAAAATGAGGCATAAATCAGTATCATAACAGATTAACAGAAAGTAGTGAAAAAATTCACAAGTTTACTGGAATGGTTAGAAGGGATGAAGAAATTGAGAGGGAACTTCTGTCCCAATAAACAAAGAAATAATCGGATCCTTATCACAAGTTATTTCCAGGCCCTTTGAAATTTAGCCCTTGGACTTTTGATTAAGGATGCACAGTATAACCCAGTACAAATGCTTCTCAGAACCCAGGAAAATATTTTAAAATCAACTTGTTAAATAATATGATTTGTATATATCATAAATCTGAAGAATGGTAATAAGCCCACAGTTTTTAACCACATATTGCCCCACTGTAATCAGACAATGTGGATTGTGTCTTGAGTGCCTTGGGACTAGTCTCTGTACCCATAATTTTCCAAGGCTGCATTTTCAAGAGAGCACAGGACTTGGTGCAGTGCCCAAGCAGAAGCTGTGATTAATTAAGACAAAACAGGCAATCTGAAAAACTATACTGCAAACTCTGCCCACAAACTCACCAAAGGCTGAGCTAGATCTAAGGGGAAGTGGTAAGAAAAGGGAAGAAATGGATTGATTCCTAATTGTCGAAGTCAAAGAAACATGGGCTTATTTTGAAATTA
>VYZW01051243.1:0-10207 GCA_013401315.1 Balaeniceps rex
TTCCAACCCAAAGCATTCTATGATTCTATGATTCTAGAAAAGCTGCAAAAGGGAGGAATTTGTATAACAGCAGATAAAAGCTTCCACTCACTGAAAATACATCATAATCACTACCATGTGAGATACAAATTCTGGGGGGGAAAAAAAAACAAACCTCCTCAGACACATTTAATTATCCACTCAGAATAACTGTGGAACAGTTGTTCTAGGATAAAATCCTATGTTATTTAAGCCAAATCAGAATAAGGTAATTTTACTAGGGTGGGGAGGAATTAAGTGGGGAAGATCACCCATTAAAAAGCTTTAATTAAATGACCAAAGACAACAACAACTATTTCAGTTAGATTTCCTAGTGTAGACAAATTTGCAGAAAATACAACATAGTAGAATGTTCGCTGGGTGATCCACTGTAGGAAAGCAATGAAGCAGAAAGTGGTATGCCCTGGAGCAGTAGGGTTATAAATTAAAAAAAAAAAAAAGGAATAAAAATTGCTTTGAAAAATGGGCAGCTGTCCAAATTAGGAATAGGTAGAGGTAAATTACCTGTGCTTACCTTTGATTTCACCACTGGAAAAGTCGTCTTGGAGTATTTAGTTTTAGGATATTGTTATCACAGTGTATTGCAGGAAATCTGAATGTCATAAAGATGTATTTTAAAATCAATATGAGGATAGAAAATGTTATAATATTTGAAAAATCATTTCAGGACTTAGCTATCAAACTCTAATTGCTATGGCTCTGCTAATTCTATAGTCTAACGACAATGGATGTTAACCTTCATTTGGACAGGGCAGGGAGGGGTTAAGTGATAGATAATCACTTATTAACCACAAGTCTGGTTTGTAAAAGGAGCGTCCTACGTACAGAATACATAAATTTCAACCTGTAAGAATATTGGTCTGAAGCAACAGCAAATTTGAAGTAAAAAAACTTTAGTGACTACATCATACAATGTACCCTTTTCCAGTGCTTCCGAAAGAGAAAGCAATTATTAACAAGCATAAAAACATAGACTTCATAGAGGAGGGTAGTCAGCCAACGTATTTGGATATGTGCCAAGAGTCTGAGATGAAAAAAGGAGTGAAGAGTACGAATTTATACAGATTCAGAGCTGTTGAGTGAGCAATGAAATCAGAAAGTTTTATGTTTTCTGCATTAGATGACTGCTCGTCCAAAATTGACTGAAGCCTATGCTTTTTTCTCACTCAACACTCTCAGTGGGTTTTGGCAGATACTTCTGCCCAATGACAATGTTGAATTAACATCATGTATAATATCACTTGGAAGAGTGTCTTTTACCAGTGAACACCATTTTGAAACTGCCTCTTTAATGGAAATAAACATCTGAATTCTGGAGCACAGTAGTAATAACAGTTGTTAGCAGAAATGTCGACCTTATGGGTTAGAGGGAAATAGGGTAGCCATCCATGGCTCTTAAGAGAAAGATAATTGGCACAAGTGCGCTAGCCTAACTGGCCTCTGACAAATAAAGTCTCTCAGGTAGAAATTGCCACGGCAGACCCTGGAACCTCCCTCCTCTGAAACGAGACGCCACCTTCATTCTCACAGTTCATGAGTGTGGTTCATTAAGACAGGAGGGAAAAAAAACAATAAATAAATAAATAAATAACATGTACTCCACTCCACATGTCTGCATATAGCACCCTTTCCACAACAATACTATTATGCTTATCTGCAAAGCTCTAGCATTTCAGATTGTTTTAAGAATGGTATCATGAAGCTTACACAGAGAGAGGTCTAGTCTGACAGCACAACTTGTTTCTCTTGCAACCATGTTTGGGGAGCAGAGCGTACTGACATCTTTTCCTTCATTTCAAAATTAGGCAGTTCTGCCATCTTCTACCTTTCTTGACTACCAGTCATTAAAACTTGGCAACCAGCTTTTCATTACCATATTCGTCTTCCAGGCCACCCCTTATTCACACTGCTAGTAACACATTGGAAAAGAAAGATACCGCCACTAACTCAGGAAGCCTCTGAGCTGCAAACTGCTGGATACTGGAGGAGTATTCTTGGGAAAATATTATCATAAATTGATTCTATTCTTATATCCTTAAATGTGCATCCACTTTTACCACTGTGGGAGGAGGACATCATGCTACATAAACATTTGATCTGACCCAGTGTAGCCATTCTTTTGTTCTTGGAGTTCATTTGAATCAAACTGTTTGCTTAGCCTAATATACCACTTAACTTCTGTTTCAGAGATGAAATCAAATGTCTTTGATCTCATGGATTATAGGACAGCAAGGTATAAGCAGACTGCATCTTACATATGTGAGAAAAGTAGTTTAGAAGGGTTCTACATCCATTGGTGAAAACATATAGGAGAATAGCATTTTTAAAAAGTATATGGGCAAGACTTATGAGCTTAAAAATGCTCTACAACCTTTGATGAAAACACATAGCAGAATAGCATTTTTTAAAAAAGCCAAGTATATGGGCAAGAATTAGCAAGCCTATATGATGTATTTTTAACTAGTTTATCAAAACCAGAGAAATCACAAACTAGAGGGAAACATGCTATAAAGTCTCTGCATCTTCCACAGAATTCAGTCTTGCAGATATACCCTTGTAACCACTGTTCTGCTTGGAGCACAAGAAGAGTCTTCCCTCTAGCTTCTTTTTTTGTAGAAACCAGACACGTTCGCATAAGGTCCTGAGCCATTTCCTAGAGAGAATCTTCTCTAAAGCAAGTGTAAAGAAATTCTTCTGGAAACCTTTAAAAGCTGCAAACTATTTCCAAGTGATTATTACCAAGAGCTACAAAGTTTTGCAAAAGTTGCATGCAATCAGAAGGGGCAGAAACAATGCCACAAAAGCAAGAGTATTGCTCAATAGACTCAATTTCTGAGGGCCCAGGTAAACCCAGTCTTGATTACAGTAACTCATTTCCACAGCTACAGGTGACAGGCAGCCCAAAGTGACCCACGGTCATAATGACATTCTCACATTCAAGAGGACAGAAGACATAAATGCTTCATGCCTGCAAACAGTGCTGAACACTATGATTAAAATTAAACAAGGGCAAGTGCTAAGTTAAGAGAAGTGAAAGCAGAGGCATAACAATACACAGCTATATGAGCCCTTGAGCGCAGAAAAGTAAAATGGCAACCCATCGTAGGAGTTCCCTTTATACAGCTAACAGGACAAACACAGATCCAAACTGGGGTCTGCTCAGCCATGAACATACCACGGGACAGGAGCACAAACACCTCACATCTAAAAGGGCTGGTCTAGCCCACAAAAGCTCCTGCAAAATCCACACTTACTTGTCCTTTTGGACCTATCTAAATAAGTTTTTATGTTATATTCACTACTATGATGACTGGACATCTTTTAAAATGTCCGTGCTGACCCAAGCCATATTTTACTTCTCTCTCACCTAGTCTCTGTCCTAAATTTCTCTGTGTCTGGTAACTCTATCTTCCACATTACTTTTTTCCCAAGCGTTCAGCAGTATGTTCCTCACCCACAATAAAAAAGGGGGAAGGGAGCAAAGGGTAAGAGTTAGTAGAACAGTTATACCTTCTCCCTGGAAAATAGGAAGTAACTGCATTGCCTAAATGAAAGCAAAGAAGAGGGATTGGATTGAGAAAAATGGCAGACCACAGATACACCTCATGGGGGATAACTACTCAGGGCACCCAGCAGCACACAGCAAACTTTCCATTATCCCGCACGTTCTTACAAGATGAACCCACATGGATTCCTCCCCATTACTCAGGGAGTCCTACAGATTACCCTAAAACCAGGAATGCACATGTGTTATTTGCATGAGTAAGACACAGTAGTGGAAATGGAGCTAAAAATACATCCATCTTTCCGTGTCTCAGTGCATAATATCTAGTTGTATAACTGGCTGGAATTCAGAAAGAAGCCTGGGCAAATTATTTTCATATGTGACATCTAAGAGTCATGAAAAAAGAAGACAGTCACTGTGCATCAGGAGGTATTGAAGTATTAAGATGAATAGACTGTAAGCAGTACTGGTAATATTGGAAAGAAACTTGATAGGATTACGGTCACTATTTGGTTACTAAAGCTTATCAAAGGAAAGAGACAGCTGTATTTTTATTTCTGTGTTTTAAATGGATCAAGATTAATTAAAGAAATAAGAAAAGTTAAATAGGAATCAAGTCAGCGTTTGGTGATGTAATTCCATTTTCTCTCTGTAGGTGTTCCTCTGACCTTGTTTGCCTAGGTAGCGAGCTTTCCTTTTATCCTTCAGGCCCTTTGCCAGCTTCTTCTTTTTCCTAATTTATCATAATCCTTTTTGAACTGTAGTAAAACCTCAGACATTCATGCAGCAATAGGATGATGTTACTAACAAGAAGTTTCTCACAATATACATGTAGGAAAAGAGGAGATCATTTCAGAATGAGAAGACCCATGCCAAATAGCATGTTATCACCTTCCTGCAAGTTACAAAAAGGTGACTGGAGATTTGCTGTCCCTGCATGTTAGAAAAGCATAAAAAAAAAAGGGTGGGGGGTTTTTAACTTAAAACATCCCTCCTAGGCCACGGATCCATGGAAAATCAGAGCAGTGTTTCTGAGACATAAGGTGGTTAGGAAACACTGACGTACATTTTTATGTACTTAAATATCGTTCTCCTTAAATGTCTGAGAGTTTTGCTAGAAATTAACAGGGTTTGATCCTTTCTTTTTCCCCTTACCTATTTCCACATACAATATGATGAAATGCCATTTCACCAGATCACAATGCCCAAGATAATACCAGCTTTAAGAACAGATGAACTTTCCCTCACATTTTGACCCATTTTTAATCTCTGAGCTGATTAAATTCATTGAACGTCATAAATACATTGTCATAGTGTCTGAACAATGCAGATAATGCATGATGCTAAGAAAGAGGAATAGCTGAACTGAGATAGAGGAAAAATATAAGTTTCTATGAAACAAGTTGAGGACCAGGATTTCAATGGTGGTGTTCCCTGAATGCTCACAGTATTCTGCTCAGAATCAAAAAAAGAGGTGGAGTACCAAGATTTATAACTACTTCAGAATATGGCAGAAAGAACAGAGATTCAGATTCATTTGGAATTAGGGCTGCTTCCTCCAAAAAATGAGCCTTCAGCTGAAGAAAACAGGAACCAAGCTGCTGGTGCTTAAAACTAAGAAAGATGATCATGAGTAAGCTTTTAAAAAAAATAAGTAAGAAAAGACCAATGTGGGAAAAGAGACCACACCATACAAGGTAACACCTCTGTTACAGATGAAGATAAGAAAATTCAGCGCAATCAGTATCAGAGGATGGAAGCAGTCAAACAGGCAACAGCAAACAAGCTGTGACTTTAATTAGAGTGCCAAGAGAAAAAAAAATAAGTTAGTACACGTGGTTCCACATGAATGCGGGAAGGCATCAGAAATATGATGACAGAACTGCAATGTCTAGCCCTAAATGAAGGCATGGACATCCTGGGCATATCGGAAACTTAGTGAATCACCTGTGATGCTAGCATACAAAATACACAGGAAAAGGTAGAGCAGCCAACTCTATCAGAAGCAGATAGAGTACCTCTGTGTGTTAAAGACAACCTAATCAAAACAAATAGATGAGCTAAGTACCTCAAAAAGTAGCATAGACTCTATAGGGATTGAAATATCAGGCATAAGCAGGAAGGGATGAGTGTGAGTCTACCAACTGCAATGATGACATAGTTTCTGATATGCTTAGGGACATGAGGCAACACATGCAGAAAATGTGATAACAATGTCAGATTTTAGCTATCTTTATGCAGGTAAATAAAATGTATCAGGATATAATACAATGACCAAATAAAAGACACCATTAATTATTGTTTCATGGAGCAAATATTTAGATAGTCCGCAATAAAAGATATAGTGCATGACTTGGTTCAAAAATCTTGCATAGTGGAAGAGCCCTTCTATAACAGCAACCATAGCATGCCTAGATTCAACATCTCTGCAGAGGTATGAAACTCTAAATACCCCCCACAATTGTTCTCAGCCTCAAAAGGACATAAAAATAAAGAGTCATATTAAAAATCCACAAGGGGAGCTGAGAGAATTAAATCCTTAGAAGTGGCTACTTGAGGACACCGTCACAGGAACACAGAGCCACTTAGGAAAGGCTTGAGGAAGGGCACTGGGAACTCAGCAGGGAAGGGAAGGTAGATTAGAAGCAAGAAGGAAACCTTGCAAAAGCTTGGAAGTTGTGTCTAAAGGAAGAAAACAGAAAGGCTGATGAGCTCTGGTAGATTAAGTGTAAGCACACAATAAGGCAGTCCAAAAAAGTGTTTGAGGAACAACTAAAGAAGGAAAAACAACACTCCATTTTTCTTGAAAAACATCAGGAGCAGAAGCCTGCCAAGGTGTCTGTAGGGCGAGCTGAAGACCACAGCACAAAAACAGCAAGCAGAGCAAAAAGAGCAATCCTTTGCAGAAGTATGTAGAAGTAACTGGAGAGTTTTTAAAGGAAACCTGAACTTGCTTTGTGAGGGACTCAGAAAAAGATCTGTCTGAAATTCAGGTGAGTATAGAACGGGCTATGGAAAGATTTGACAAAGTGAATAGAAACAAATTGCCAGAACCAGGTGGTATTCACCCAGGATATCTAAAGGAACTCAAGAATGAAATAACTAAGTTAGAATAATGAGTGGTACATTGTCAAACCTGCCTTGGTACATTACGATTGGCAAATGGTAAATATGGCAACTTTTAAAAAACGTTGCAGGGTAGGTCTGTGAAGCTGCAGGCTGTACTGGCAATTTTATAGAACATATGAGAATAAAATTAAAAGAGACACTTGCATAAAAGTGATTTAGTCAGGAAAAGTCAACACAGCTGTTGCTAAAGAAGACCTGCCTTATTACCTTCTTGGTATTCTTTGATACAGCTGACAATTTAGTTCAGTTTTCAAAAGCCTTTTACTGAAGTCTTTTGCCAAAACTATGAGGAACTGCTGAAGGCCTTTACAAAACTGTATGACTGGCCACAGATTAGCAGATGAAGTTCAGAGTAAGTAAAGGTGAAGGCAAAAGAGGAAAAATGACCCTAAATTTATGTGTACGATACCACAATGATATGCACTGAGCTGACTATTACCATGAGTCATGATGGATGTCCCATGAAAATATCAACCCAGTTCTCAGTTTAGGTCAAAAAAGGCAAATCAAATATTGGGAATTCTTAGGGAAGGGACAGAGAACTCTGCCATAAATCTATGTATAGATCTATGGTTTGTCTATACCTGGAATACCACTTGCAGTTTTGGTCCCTTCCTCCTAAGCAGGATATGGAGGGACACAAAAGGTTTAAGATAACCAAAGATAACCAAAGGTCTGGAATATATGCAGAATGTTCCCTTTGTAGGAGGGATGAACGATAAAGTACACTGGGATTGCACTCTGAAAAAGAGGTAACTTGGAGTATGATAGAGGTCAACCACATCATAAATGACATGGAGAAAATGGTTGGACTTTGACTGTTTACTCTCTACCAGTAAAAGAGCCACAGGGCATCAAATGCAGCCACTAGGAGCCAGGTTCAAAACAAGCAGAGATAATTCTTCATATGACAGAGACCTCATTGCTAAAGGTTTTTCCAGATGCTGTAAGTTCACTTGGATTCAAAGGGACGCAGAGCAAACTTAGTAGACCAATCCACTGAAGTTCACTAAATACTCAAAAGCTCCATCTGGCTCAGGAAATTCCTAAACTAACTGAAGGCAGGGAGAGTATTACAGGGAGCATATGCATTTAATTTTCCCTCTTGCATGGTTCTTACCTTTCTCCCTGCTAGCAACAGAGTTGGGCTAAAGGGAAGGGGAAGTGCATTCTCATCACCAGTCTTTGAGCTTTTTCAGAGTTATAACCTCCCCACAGTGCCTGAAGCAGGGGTTCCAGCACATGTGTAGAAAGAAAGTGCCACAACACGTCTTTCACCTAATCAATAGGTCTTATCCCGTAGGCCTCCTATTATTGCTGTGTGCCCTAATCTGGCTGTGCTGTTAATAATGTGCAAATAGCCAAGGTCTGTCCAGATGCTGCACAATCTCAGCATAAAATGAGAAAGTGGAAAGAGGGTAGAAGTGCCTTTTTATTTTCAGCAACACTTGATTAGCATGCAACAGAACGGACTCTAGATTCGGCATATTGTCTTGGAACATTAATGTGCAAATATTGTCATGTGCAGAGAACCATTCTAAAACCACCATTCTAAAACCATATCTGTTTATGTAAATCCTGTCAAGCACAAGTGTTCAGATAATCAAAAGTCCTTCTAATAAACCTTAAGTTTTATTAAAATATTATTAAAATATTATTAAAATATTATTAAAATATTAAACTTAATATTTTCCTTAAGTGCTCTGAACAGTAGTGATACACGTGAAATAGTTCTATCCTGCTGCATACTGTAATTCTTACCACTTCATGCATTTATGCATCTGGCTCTAACAAAACATTATTATTTGATTTAAGAAACATTATAGGACTGCATTAAAGGAAGTCTAGTGACTCTGCCAGTAATTAAGGTTATGCAAGAGTTCTTTTCATATTTTCAGCTTCTTATAACAGTTTGGGCTGAAATTTATTGCAGTGATTTGCTGTGCTGTACACAGGCTAATTTTTTCCATGGATAATCTGCGATGTTCCCAATGACAACACTAAGGAAAATGCATCGTTTTGCCTGCATTAAAAAAATCATTGTCCCTTTATTGACCATCTCACACACTTCTATACTTTGAAGCAGAGATCAAAAACACAGCAGAGTCTGACCTGTATGTCAGGAGGGTCTTCAGCTTCTCTGTGAAATTCTACTTCACTTTGGCCAAATTAGATAGTTCGTATCAGCTAAAATCTCTCAATCTAAGAGGAAAATTATTCTCGAACTCCATTCCATGTGTTTTAAGAACATCATCTACTTTCATATCAACTTTCAGCTCAGTTATTCTAGCACTGCCTTTTAGCTTAAATAGCACTATCCATTACCTGAAGATTACGGTCCTTGACTCACAGAGTTCTGTCCTATCCCTCATACCTCTTCCAGACCTCTTCCTTCAAATTACAGTTTATACATTTTTTGCTCATCTAGTTCAAACCGATTTTCTAGCACACATGTGACCTGAACAAGACTAACTAGGATTACATAAAATATAATACAGAACCTTATACAATTACACAGATATTTCCCTATATCACAGGATATAAGAATCACTGAGGTGGGAAGGGACCTCTAGAGATTGCTTATAGAATCATAGAATCATTTATGTTGGAAAAGACCTCTAAGATCATCTAGTCCAACCATCAACTCAACACCACCATGCCTACTAAACCATGCCCTGAGGTGCCATGTCTACATGTTTTTTGAACACTTCCAGGGATGATGACACAAGCACCTCTCTGGGCAGCCTGTTCCAATGCTTGACCACTCTTTCAGTAAAGAAATTTTTCCAAATATCCAATCTAAACCTCCCCTGATGCAACTTGAGGCCATTTCCTCTCGTCCTATGGCTTGTTACTCGGGAGAAGAGACCGACACCGACCTCACTACAACCTCCTCTCAGGTAGCTGTAGAGGGAGATAAGGTCTCCCCTCAGCCTCCTTTTCTCCAGGCTAAGCAACCCCAGTTCCCTCAGCCGCTCCTCATAGGACTTGTGCTCTAGACCCTTCACCAGCTTTGTTGCCCTTCTTTGGACATGCTCCAGCAACTCAATGTCTTTCTTGTAGTGAGGGACCCAAAACTGAACACAGTATTCAAGCTGTGGCCTCACCAGTGCCGAGTACAGGGGCATGGTCACTTCCCTACTCCTGCTGACCACGTTATTCCTGATACAAGCCAGGATGCTGTTGGCCTTCTTGGCCACCTGGGCACACTGCCAGCTCATATTCAGCTGGCTGTCGACCAACACCCCCAGGTCCTTTTCCACTGGGCAGCTTTCCAGCCACTCTTCCCCAAGCCTATAGCATTGCACGGGGTTGTTGTGACCCAAGTGCAGGACCCAGCACTTGGCCTTGTTGAACCTCATACAGTTGGCCTCAGCCCATCGATCCAGCCTGTCCAGATCCCCCTGCAGAGCCTTCCTACCCTCAAGCAGATCAACATTCCCACCCAATTTGGTGTCATCTGCAAACTTACTGAGGNTCACCAGCTTCTCCAGAAGAATGCTGTGGGACACAGTGTCAAAGGCTTTACTAAAG
>VYZW01051245.1:1732-14674 GCA_013401315.1 Balaeniceps rex
ATCTAATGCACCATTAATACTCATTTTGTATACTGTGTAACTTTTAAGTGAGCTTGGTAAGTGGGACTGAAAAAATCGCTATAAATCCTTACATTATTTCTAGACAACAGGATACAATTAACTTAGTAGTACATAACTATTTCCAATTTTATTTTTAAAAGTATCAAAACATAGGATGGGATTCTTGCTCTCGATTCAGCGAGGCTCTTAACATGTAACAAACAAACAAGAAAACCCCCAAAAATACTGAAGTCTTACCTTTCTGCGTCATGCTCACAAAAAGGACAATCTGTAGGAAAAAGCTGTCCAAATATTTTCTGCTAATGATGATACTGTTTCTATTGCATTGGCATGTTCCTGTTTGCACAGGTCTCTCGGTCAGTTTCAGCTGTTCAAAAACATTTCTCATATTCTGTATTTTCAGAAGTAACAAGGATTTTGAGTACCTCTCTTCTCAGTTCACCTGCGTGATACAGGATCTTGACAAAAATTGGGCAGTGTTTTTGTGGTGACTGTTTTCCTGAAACAATCCTGTGATTTTTATTTTTTGCTGCATTTCCTTAACAGGTATACTAGAATAAGAAGTTGTGCTCTCCATTCCATCAAGAACCCTCTCCACCTGCAATGAGGGAAGTTGGTTCAAAACCAGATTTCACCCATTTCAGATCAGGAGTTGAACCACTGCTTTGGGAGCATGTCTTAGT
Source organism: Balaeniceps rex (assembly GCA_013401315.1). Taxonomy (NCBI): domain Eukaryota; kingdom Metazoa; phylum Chordata; class Aves; order Pelecaniformes; family Balaenicipitidae; genus Balaeniceps; species Balaeniceps rex. Next base: position 2,437 of record VYZW01051245.1, read on the forward strand.
GTTGCCAGGTATTTTTAAGTGCATTCTCCTCAATTTCTCCTTCTGACACAGTTCTGCTTAAATATTTTTTGGAACATTTAGTGCAAAGTTCTACCAACATTACTAACAGAGATGGAATAACTCTTTGCAGAATATCCTACAGCAGGTGACATGGGTATTGACCCAAGACCTGAACCACGGTCTTTTACAACCAGGAAAAGTGCATTAATTCATGTTTTTCAAAAGAGGAAAGGCCACAAAGTAATGGGTGTGTTTTTCAATTCACTATTTCTTTGTTCCAAGGGTACCGTCAGTCATGCACCTTAAAAGTATTTGACACCCAAAAATATGAGTTAACTTATGTAGGCTTTTTTAATGCTAAACTAGTGAAGGTTTATGTAACTCTTCATAATGTATAGGCACCTGTGCATGGTGCTTCCCCACCTACATGTTCCTCTGTAACTGCTAATGACTGTATTTGCTATATGGAAGGGTCATCTTAGTTCATTTCCCAGAAGTTGAATTGTTCCTGTGATGTATCTTTTTTCTGGCTTCTCCTCTCAATCACTTAAATTTCTTCTCTTCTAGTTACTTTCTGGGAATGTTTGGTTCCATGATAAATGAACTAACCTTTCCAATATTTTTAGCATTTGCCAGGATGAAAAGCTGTGGGTGAGGAAGCCTGCACATTATGAAGATAAGTGAGGCAAAGTTCGTATGGAAAGGTAGTGTCTTCTGTTAGATCACTTAGAGCATCTGGGAAAGAGAGACATGCTTTTAAACTTCAGGCCTCTTCTTTTGCATTACGAGCTCAACCATCACAACTAAAACACTGCTATTGTGTTTTGTAAGCTGTTACAGTGAGTGACGTCTTAAGAGGGTCTCCCATTTCTCCTGTGTACCTGTATCTCAAAAAGCCAAACGCGATTGGCTTAAATCACGTGATTTAAGAGGAATGAAATAAAACAAAAGAATCAAAATAATTCTCACTCAAACAGTTGTTGGCTGGCCAAATCCTCTTCTGAGACCTGTCAGTAAAGATGCTGTCTCTATTAGTACAAGGGCACTGGCCTGAGTTGTTATACTGAAGAAGATGTGTCTGACTTGAAGCTAAGGAAAGGATATAATTTGACATGAATGATTTGGTATTAACAGTGGGCTATTACTGTGCCCACTGGGAGCAAACCACCACACTAGCAGTATTCACCAACAGTGAAGTAGATAATCCTGAAGATATAAAGAGGATCTCATGGGGGTAAGTACTTAAAGAGAAGTTCATTAGCCTCCTGTTGGTCTCTTTTCTACAAAGAAATATAATGAGCCATTTTTTTAAAATGCATTTGTTTAATCTAACAAATCAGACCATGCTAGAGTCAACTTAAAGCTTTGCTGATTTGCCTACTTCATGCTTCACTCATACAACAGTTATTAATACTTCTACAATTCTGTATCTAATGGACTATATGTTTATAATTCTGAAAAACAGATTAACAAAGGGTTCATTTATTTACACTTTATGTGATGGTGTATATAGTCTATTGCAGAAGTAATTCTTGCCATGTTTAATGCAAGAGTAAAACAATGAGTTATATTTATTTGAATTTCTTGCCCTTCACCCAGCAGAGTTGCCTGTGGCCCCAGTAACTGTTTTATGTCAGGGTGTTAGTTATTAACATTTTGTAAGATACAAATAGCTAGAAAAAGAACTGCAAGAAGATGCCAGCAGTTATTTAAATCCCAGTTGCATAGCAAATGGGGTGGGGGAGCGCACAAAGGCATGCCAGAGGATAAAAAACTGCTACCTTGATTGAGAAACTGGAGACCCTCCCAATTAAGTCACCATTGTAACCTTTCTACTTCCCCTCCTTCATAAAGCTGCCATAATGGTGGTTGGTCATACATTTTAAACTGAAACTATATCTACGTGACTCAAATCCTTGACATAGAAACCAGTTTTTTATTATTCGTAAAACTATTGATCTGACTTAACGTAACACTTGGTATTTCTAAGAAGCTCCAATACACATCTGGCTAATGTAGCTCTCAAAAGAGTCATAATTCAATCCAGTGAAAATTGCATTTCTTTGAGAAAAGTTATTTCCACATGAAATTTTAACTGTTTGGCCTTACCAGTTAAGCAGTGCTGTCCTAAAAGAATTGCATGTGTTATTTTAGAGAATTAATTTTCCTTATCCTGGTGTAAGCTCCAAAAATGCTGAATTGATTTTTGCTTCTCAGTGGTACACTTAATAAGATTACACATTGGCAGAGTTCAGGCCTGGATCAGACACAAACCGTGAAAACTCAGGTAGTGGAGTAATTAAAAAGAAGGTTCAGATACCGATGTGCATTATCAAGTGAATGCAGGATAACTTTAGAATAATAGTAACTTTGCTCTTATTGCAACATAATCTGTACCAGGTTGCAACACACTGCAGGAGAGGGTGCCTGGGAGTTGCCCAAGGCATAGCAATAGAAAGAAAGTTGGCTTATTAAGCCAAAATTCTGTTTGCCTCCCCCTCCCTTTAAAGGATAGCTATTTCCTGTAGAGTGGCTATATAGCTATAGCTGAGTGAAGAGTGGTAATAGCGTTTCATGAAGTGTTCTTGGAAGGAAATTTCATTCAAGGAATTCCTTAAAATCTTTTTTGTAGTATACAGAAGTTTCCATGTGGCTGCTTCAGAATAAGAAATTAATATGTTAATTTTTCTGGTCTTTTCCTAAATTAAATTCCATTGTAGACACTTAATAGGCTTACCTCAACCAGACTTGGATATTGTCATGTTTTCTGATGGAAAACATGGTTCTTTTGATGTTTCTCTGACTACCTCTTATGCTGAAGCATTCTAGCAGTAAATGACTAATCTTCTACTTCTGAATCATCTTACTAGCTGAGAAGACTTAATAGATGAGGAGGCAGAGGGTTTGTTTGGTTTTGATTTTGAGGAGTGGGGAGATGGGGAAAGAAAAAAACCAACCAACCAACGAAAAAAACCCAAACAACACCCCCCCCAAAAAACAAACAAACAAAACCAAAACCAAAACCCCCAAAAAACAACCACTATCTTTCTCCCACTCCTTTTTCCCTGATCATCTGGGCTTCATGGAGATCAAGAAGCGACACGTGCCTTCCGTATCTACAAGTTTAAACAGTCTCTGCTGAAGGGGGGGAAAAAGAGTTTTCCATGTATTCATTAAAAGGAAATTAAGCAAGAGTCCTGCAACAACTAATAATTTGTAAGCCATTTAGGGAAAACACAATATTCTAAAAATCGGAGGTAGTTTTTGTGATAATGTGACAACATAAAGAGAATCATTGCTGTGGCCATCTTTAGAAGAAAGCTGAAATGGAGTATATTTTGCAGCTCAATTCAAGACTGACACTGCCTGTCAATGTTTAAGAGGCATTTAGACAGTGCCTTTAATAATTTGCTTTAACTTTTGGTCAGCCCTCAAGTGGTCAGGCAGTTGGACTAGATGATCATTGTAGGTCCCTTCCAACTGAAATATTCTATTCTAAGACCTAAGTCTGCCAGTCCTACTGAGCATTAAGTAGCTGTAATACTATTATTTAAGCAAAAACACTTCAACTGCCTTTTGCATGAAGGGGCTGGGGGGGTGGGAAAGAAAGGAGGGCATTTCCCTTAACACCAAAAAATGTCTGTCTTCTGAATGGTCTTAAAATTAAACTGTATGAATGTACAAAATGTCACTAAGTGAAATTTGGTTTTGACTTGACTGACTTATGATGCTTTCAAATTTGCATGCTATGCGTGGTCAGTACATCTTGCATGGTTGTTTTGTTCAGCTGGGAAAGTACATAATAACTGTAAGGGGAGGGGAGGGTGATTTTTTTGCTGTTCAGTAAAAAGGAGGTAATAACGTGTTGCTCTGCTCAGATAGGATGGAAAATAAAGCCCATAGAAATTATAGAGGAATTAATTATTTGCCACGGTCTGATTTGCCATCAAGTCTCTGTCATTACCTTCATCATAACTGGCATTTATTTTGCACAGTCAAGCACTGCTCCTGCAGTCAGCAGGCCTGATTAAAGGTCTGAGACTGAATTTGAAAGGGTTTTTAAAGCATTCATAACTGGATAACTGGTTCACTGTAAGTTGAACTATAAATTCATTTGGAATGGCTATGGAAAGGCTTAATTTCTTGTCTGGAATGTTGTTTAGTTAGTGCAGTCTTTGTCTTTTTTCTTTTGGATTTTAGAGATGTGCATATTTTGGAATCTACTTCCAATGCAGTTACTTATGTTAATATTTTCAGCTATGAAAATAGCTTCTGCTTAAGCTTAAAAGCCCTTGTGTGGAGAGAATGAGAAATCAAGCTATTTGAATTGTTAATACATAGCTGGTAGAATTGCTAAGCATCTCTGCATGGTTTTGAAAGTAGAGAAAACTGGCAAATATAAGATGTACATAGCAACAGAGAAGGATTACATTGTGGAAGAATATTCACGCAGGGATAGCCATGTTAACATCTCTCTGTAGAGTCATGTTGATGCCAATGGTACTTTAAGCAGCTGTTGAGAGCTAAGCATCTGCTAAAGTATTTTGATGTAGTATGACCTCAAGCCAAATCTGCAAAGGAGATGGCATGTGGCAAAGCTGTGTTGTCATACGTAACTGGTAAAGTACATGTTGCCAGCAGCCGAACCCACAGTTCTGTCACAGGCCTAAACTCTCCCTCCCATGGGAGAAGTGGACTTGAATTCCTGCAGGCAGAGGGTGGAAATCAGCCTCATTCCCCCTTCTATCACAGAAGACGGGGAGGTGGAATTAAATAATTGGCGCTTACTCTCTGTTTTAAGAGAAAATGGGCAGCTTTTTTTGTGAATAGCCCACCTCATCAGTCCTCTTGTCCTCAAGAGCTGAGAACAAGGACTGCATGATGTTTGTGGAGCTGTGAAAGGTATAGAAAGAAAACAGGGGTACCAAGCAGTTGTATATTAAAGGTCTGTGTAGCTGCCTGTGTGAAGCCAGCACCTTTAATGTTAAAAATGGATATATATGGGCAGAACTGTCTTTAGAGCTGGGCAGCAGCTGAGGTTTTGACTGCCCCAGTCAATGTGCATGCAAAATGTGTTCACTCAAGCTTAGATGTAATAGATATCTGTAACTTTGCATGCATTGCTACATTCTTGGGATTCAAATCCCTTCTTACTGAAAGAGGCTGTGAAAATCAATCCACAGCAATCTTCTTCAATCAATCTAAGAATGCACTAAAATCACAAGGCACAAAAGCTGTGATTCCTCCCCCCAGTTCTCCTTTTAACAGGGTGCTAACTTCAAAGGTTACTTTTGACCATTGAAATACCAACTGTATTAAACAAGCAGTCAAAATGCAAGCAATGAGTTTGAATTGCTGGAATTGAATTATAAGCAGCTGGCTTCACTTCTAACTGAGGATCTAATGGTTAAAAAAATGGTTAAAAAAGAAAAAAAGCAACAGACCAAAACAAAATTCCAAACTAAATCCATCTGTCTGCTTCTACTCAATGAAAGTTAAATAGCAAGTGTGTTGCTTTGAAGTCCAGATGAAAGTTTCACTTTTACAGAGAATGTGCAACCTGTACAAACACACTTTTTCCAAAGGCAGATTGTCTTCCTACAGGAGGAAAAAACAAATCTCTCTACAGGTTTCCTCTTCCTCTGTGCCTGTTTTAATTCTTCTGAATCACAAAATACGACGCAAAATCACAACCGCATGCACAGATGGATGGTTAATATGCAGCTCCTGTTGTTCTGAGGAGGTTGCTGTTTGACTCATGTCTTTCCAGCTGAGTCATGAACTATGTGGTTGCACATTTCTTTGTCTCAGTGCGCCAGGCAAGGAGGCTGCTGTTCAGAGCAGCTATCTCCGGCAGCCGGGAAACACAAAAGCGGGGATTTAGAGTGCGTAGCAGGGCAGTGCTGAGCTGGTGCATGCTTCTGCAACAATGGAGAGCCATAGCAGGCCTCTGCCCCAGCACGGCTGTCCTCAGCCAGCACCCCTTCTCCTACTAGCCACCCAGTAAGCAGTTCACACATGTATAAGAAGGCACAGAGGACAGCATAGATAAGGCACTATAAGAATTCAAGGCAATTGGATGGAAATAATTTCTCCTAAAATGCTGATCCTTCAAAAATCTCAAGATCAGCAAGTCAATTAGCTCAGTCAATAAAGATTATTTATTTTCACTTTTTGCATAGTGCGTTTACTGCACTTGATTTTGATCTGAGAAGAAGATCGTAAAGAAATGTACTAAACCTTCCTAAATAGGCCTCAGTCATGCCCCAAAGTATCCTCCGAGGCCCCTCCACCCCCACACGCAGTTTTTTTGAAATCACTACCTCCAGCTGTAATTGTGTCCTAGAGCCTTTGCTTTAAATGAAAATGGCTTCACGTTGAACCCTAACCCTTATTATCATCCTCAAAAGGAAAGAGGCCCAGTGGTAGTTCTGCTTCTGTAAAGGTTTGAGTAGACCTACTTGACTCCTTTAGAGAGAAAAATGACCTTAAATAGGTAGGCAGAAATGTATTGGTTAGTGATATATTAATGATACGATAATGAAGTATGAATAGGTAGTCTTTACATGTCCAGTGTTTTCCATCTGAGTGATTCCAATCACTTCCCAAGTATCTTGGCATTATTGCCATTGTTCATAAGATGGTGTAACAGAGAGCTGCTTGGAAGAGATGGGGGAGTGAGGTGGTTGGAGAGCGGGAACCAGGACTGTGGGTGACTTGCTGCTCTTCAAAGCCTCCGTACCATGCAAATGAGGCTCTGCAGCCCCAAAGCTTTAGAAAAGTCAGCAATTGGCTTGTGACTGTTAGATTAGCAGGGTTATGTGCTTTCAGTCCTAGACAGCTGTGATGCGAAGGTGAACCGTTTTCTCTTATTTTTCTTTGTCAGACTAAATATACAGTTGGTTCCATTGTGGAAGGTTCTCACATCTAGAAATAACACAGGAGGGGAACCAAAAGCTAAACGCTGGCTAATTTTATGAAGGCACAAACTAGGGGTCTGAAAAGCAGGAGGCTCTGGCACAACGATAAGCAGCGTCACTGGGAAGGGATTCCAGCCACGGGGTAATGCTGCCTCCAGCAAAAGCATCTGGCCAGCACAGTCTCCACTGTCTGCATAAAATCAGCTTCATGTTTTATATGTCAGCTAAGTTAAAAATGACAGATGTTAAGGATATCAGTACGATGCAAGTCTAGTTTTTCAGTTAAGTGACAAATTGTCAACTATGTAATTTCCAGTATAGTGTAATTCTGCTTAGTATTTGGGAAAACAGTACCCAAACTCTTTTTTTGGTATAGAATATGAAAAAATTCAACAATCAAAGTATAAAATATGAGAAAAGGCAGGCATAGGTACACTGGATTAAACTGTCTTGCTTAACAAGGAGGAGGGAATTAAAAGACAGAAGTTTGTGTATTGTATACTGCAAGTGGTATTGCTTATAGTAATTCCCAGTGCAGGTGAATTGTCTATAGAGTTTTGGTAAGTTTGTGACTTCTAGAGCCAAGTGATGAATTTATTCTGGTTAATTTTTCTTTATTTCTGGTGACCAAGCCTTCTGCCATTTTATTCCACCAAGCTGTGGAGGTGAAAACCTTAAAATCACTTCACCTGTACATTTACATCTGCATTTCATCTCACTTTCACTGCAAACAGTGACTTCCGGGTAGGCAGGGCTGTACTCCCTGCTCTTGCTTTCTCTCTCTGATTGAAAAGGGCTCAGGGCGTTTACTTTGTGTATGTGTCTAACACTCTTTTTTTTTTTTTTTTTAAAAAAACTCTGCAGTTTCTGTTACATTCTCAACAAATGTAGCACTGCAGTAGAAACTAAATATGCCTCAAATTAACCAGAAAAATGTGGTTATACTGATAAATGTTTTGCTTGCATTTACAGCTGCAGTAATATGAGATGTGCTTTATAATTCATCCACTGGGAATTTTGTGTCTATTTTGAAACCTCTGACATGTGCCTATTAGAAAGTAACTGAGAACTGTATACTGACACTCAAGTACAGTGATGAGAGATTTTTTTTTTTTTTTTTTAAACCTTGTGGGTACTTTTGAACTGAGACTTGCCTAGTGTGTTGTAAGAATGACAGGATTATAAATCATGCTTAATCACCATGGCTTACCTTAATAACCATTAAAAACCAGTTCCACTGCTGCTTGGATGGTAGCAGGAGCAATTTTTGTTCTGTTGAGAGTAGCTGGATAGAACCACCTCAAACATCCTATACTTGTGTTAAGGTAAGGTGAGGGTGATATGCTGTATGTTATGCTGAATATCTCTGGTAATCTGCATAGTGAAAAACAGATATGGGCTTTTTTGCACAGGTTTGTGGTTTCTGTTTTCTCTTTCACTTTGAATTAATCTGTACTTTCTGCATTTAAAACAAGAGTACTCTGGTCTCATTCACAAATGGGTAACTTTTGGGAGATGCCCCTATATCCTATGGATAATAGAAGAGTCCCTCTGGTAAATGTGATATAGGTGTTGCCTGTGTTCCAGGTGTCATCTGCATTCCTTTTCTCTGAGCCTAGTCAGAGAGAAAGTACACGAGACACTTCACTGCTGCTATTCTGGGAGGCATCGAAGATGCATCGGCAAGTTTGGAAACTTTGCTGGTTTGGCTGAAATCAATTTCAGAGCCATGGCACAGATTATTGTCATAGTTTTGTTTTCATACTGCATTTTAAAGAAGCCCTGAGGTAGTTGGTCTTGTAATCAAAAAAAGTCACTGTTCTATCTCTTTTGCAGTGATTTTGCCCACCCCCCCCCACCTTAGGCAATCACTGGATATCAAAATGCATTATGTCGGGAAGAGAGAAAATATGGAAGAACGGAATGGTTTGTAAAATTGAAATGGAAAGCATATTTGGTTGTTATGTTTTTAAAAAGCTACTTAAGAGTATAGATGACAAAGTATTGTCAACTACTGCTTAACAGGTATGTATATTAGCTTAACGAATTTGAAATGCCAAAAACCTGATTTGGCTTCTCTAAAATACGGTGTAAGAACATGGTGGTGGGTAACTGGTTTTTTTTTTTTTTTTTTTTTTTTTTAAAACTAAGCAAAATTCAATGAAACTTAAACTCTGGTTTCATTTGGGTACTTCTGTAATTGTTGCTTATTCAACATATTGAAATAATTAATTGAGTAGAAAGTGAACAATACACGATCAGATGTAATTGTTGCATATTGCCATTAATAGGTCAATGGGTGTACCTGGGTATTGTCTGTTGTTGCTTGTATGCTTTGAGATGGTACCCTTTAAGTCCCAGTCCCCATTAGCAGGCATTGTACATGTGTAGAGCAAGAAAAGGAAAAGAAAACAAACAGACAAACAACAACAGAAAAAAATGACATGCAATTCCTGGTTCAGAACTCAGAATTAAGAGACTATAGAAGTTGTCACAAGATTAGGGCCACGTTAAGATGACTAAGATGGTCTGCCCTTACCTAGTCATGCACACAGTGAAAAGTAATATAATATTGTTGTAAACTTGTGAAGTTGTAAACTATAATTCTTATTTTGTGCGTATTACCATTGACTTATCTGCTGAGTAATGAATACTTAAGAATTAGCAATGGAGAAATAGACTTGCCATGGAAAAATACTCAGAATCTTTTTGAAAGAGGGTAAGTGTATTTTCACAAGGTTTAAGCATGAAATGCAGGTCTGCGCTTCTTAGGTATGTGTGTAGTATGTGACACAGCCTAGATCAGCCTTGATGGTTACAATGACCACATAGCTTAGTCAAGAGAATAAGTAAGAGTGCAATTTCACTTTGTAGCTAATCTGATGTAACTGAGCCTTGCCACCTAAATGATATATCCCACTTATGGTGGGGTGAATCTGGGGATCAGCGGCCATGGAGTTTAGTTGGTCAACTGGGGGATTGAATGGAAAAAACAAACAAAAAAAGCTTTCCTGTGGATAGCTTCACTGTTCTCACACCCCTTTCAACTATACAGTCGATAGATCCAATGCAGGAAAACTTTGGATAGATAGAGGAGAAAAGCAATTCTTGTGGCAGATATTCACAGCTGTATAGGTTTAGCTTTGACATGGAATAACACCTTTCAAATTGCTGAACTCAGATGTAAGCTTAAGAGAAGGAATTAAAAACTTATTTTGGAATAGACTTTCTTTTTCCTTTCACATTTTCTATATTACAGTTTGTTTTACCCACACCGGTTGCTGTCTGCTTCATTGTAATGTCGTTATTCTGAACTGTTGCTAGTGGATGCTGTTTCTCAAGAATATCCCACAAGGAAAGGGGAAAGCAAGTGAGCAAGAGTTTCTGCTTCCTTAGTTCGTATGGGTGCGTGAATGTTGCCGGGTAACATGACTCACTGCACAGCTTTGTGAAGTAAATGGGACTGCATTAGCTTGCAAAGCAAGTGTAAACTATTTCCCATAAATAGTGATACTGCACTTTGTCTCTAATGGCTCTACAGAGCTAAATTTAGAGAAGGAGCTAAGATTTACTTTCTAAAAAGCAGCATTTCTTTACAATGGCCATTTCATTCACACATACACATGCACCCCTATCTCACATGGTGGGGGGACCCCATTCAGATGGCGGGGGGAAGTGGGGGAGCCACTGCTCATGTGTGCTCCTACATGTTTTCTTATTACAGTACTTGTACCTGTATGTAGTGTGTACACACAATTAGGTTTTCTATGGTGAATTACAATGTATGTACATAAAACAGCTGCGGGGTGATTTAATATCCTCTGTGCTGAATCAAAAGCAGCATACAGAATTAAAAACTCAGAGTGTGCTTTACATTCAGGTCACCTTAGGAATTGCACAGACTGTGATATGGAGACTGCCCAGTAACTAAGATAGACCTTCTAGGTCTTCCTGCTTTGCACAAAGGGGATCCTTGATTGCTATTCACAGTTTCAGCAGTACAGACCGTCTCCTGCTGAGACTGGAGTTCAGTTCCTGTTTCAGGCAGCAGAGGACAGTAACAGATGACTCATCAACTCGCTTGTATGAATCAGTTTGCAATCTTTTTCTAACCCGTACTGTCTTTTTTATGTGTTTTACTTTTTTATTCTGGCCTGTGGGATAGCCACATCTCTAAGCTTAAGCATCAGTCTTTTACTGTTCATATTCCACTCCCCTCTGTGTCCTCCGTCGTGGCCTGACGGGATGGCATGTCAGCCTTGGCTCCCCTTCATTCTGAGATTTGGCCTCAGTGCAGAGAGCTGACTCAACACCTGTTCCCAGTTTAAGGGGGCCGAAGTCTACTTTATACAACGTGTTCTACAAGCTTTTAACCTCTGAAATGCCATTCCTCTGTGGTTTGCCTTCCAAAACCACAGCTGTTGTTTTTCGCAAGTATTGTTGCAGACAGGACTATGAGGAGTAGCAGCGTGTATGGACTGACCTCCCCCGTAATGTTACTTAGTTGATAGTTCCTGTGTATCACTGCCCGTGGGAAAGTCATGTGCACTGTTTTCTAGCATTCTTCTGGTTGTTGTTTAGAAACTGCTAGAGAAACCAAATATGTTTTCCAGTATTTCATTTTGATAAGAAACTAGTACTGAATGAATGCTTTGTAACATCATGCCAGGATTCTACTCAGTTCCTAAGAGCTCTAACATAACCTGCCTTATGCAGTGGCAGGAAGAGTTTGTGGTACAAAATTTCTTCTCCCATCTTTCATTTTTAGCCTGACTCTTCCTTGGTTAGAGTTTAGGACTGACTATTCCCTTTTCTTCCACACCTCTCTGTTAGTTATATTAGGCTAGCTTTTTGGTTTTCAATAAAATGTACTTGGTCATCTAGTGTGGAAGGTGGAATTTATAGTGAGATGCATGATTAGTGGTTGAAATATTTGTGAATTTCCATTCAGATGTGACGACTATAACTAAAAAGATTGACCTTCAGCTGATACAAACACGTTAAAATCCTGGGGAGATTTCCTTACCAAGCTAAATAACGTGGGATGGAATTATGGTATAAGAAATTCATTCGTGATTGCACAGATCTTCTAAGTAACGTAAACCTGTGGAAATTAAGGCTTGAAGAGACTTTAGGATATCTAATCCATAGATAGGGAAGTATTAGTTATACTTGAACCATTCCTGATAGGTATTTAGGTGCTTGTAAGAAGTTGGGTAATGATGGGGGTTCCACCAGCTGCCCACAGAATCTGTTCCAGTGTTTTTGTCTCTAGGTATCATCTTGAAGCATAGCTCCTAAAAAAAAAAAAGTATCCC